>NJDD01002102.1:48143-90233 GCA_002245505.1 Calephelis nemesis
CACTTTTGTTTATTTAAAAATTGTTTAAATTAGGTAATGAATGTGAAGGAAGCAAGGCAGGTTTGTCAGGATCGTGAGGTCTGACACTCGATACTCTCTGCCCGTAAGGGACTTGGCATGAAGATATGTACGTAAAAAAATAATTTTGTAAATAAAAAAAACAATAGACAATATTTTTTTATTTATTTATTTATTTACACTTTATTGTACACGTAATATAGAGTTGACAGTGAGAAAATACAAATATAAATATTGTACAAAAGGCGAGCTTATCTTTTACAAGAGATATCTTACAGCTAACCTAAGATAGAGAAAAACGATACAAGATAAAAAGTGATAGGTAGACGGTGTACAACCTTAAGATTAAAGAGTTACAAAAAAAACTTAATTAAGATTATAAACTATTCTACATAAATACTTACTTAATACTAATATTAATAATAAAAAAGGCACCAAAAAATATTACGATATTATCATACGAACCGTTGACTATATCCACATCTTTCATATTATCGATTCATGTAATTTCTCCGAAAAGAAAAAGAGAGAAAAATAATGAAAAGTAGAGTGAGATTGAGATTTACCAAAACGAAATTCCATTTCGTGGACGAATACGTGAATACCAGAGCTGAAATAAAAACAAATTACAATCACTGATATAACAGGTACAAAAAAACAATCAAACTCTGCAATAGGTTTGTATAACGAAGCGAAAAGTGTATTAGTCACAGCTAATCCAACTTTATACGAGTTCTAAAAACAGGTAAAACAATAGACCAACTTATAATAGTATGTTCGATGCTATTGGCAGCTAATTTCTTTCACGTCGCTTTGCCAGATTCTGTTTTTTATTTGGAAATTTCCTCCATATGGGTATTGGAATTTAATGTGGTGTGTGTTTTTCGTACACGTTAATTACGATTTATTTGTTTTTAGGTTGTTTGTAAATTACTTAAGGTGTTGGAAATTAAAAATATTTAGATGTTAACAGTAACACGATGTAGTAGTTATTACGATCATGGCCCTAACTTGCAAAATTTCGAGTTACATTTAATATTGATTAAACTGTGAAATATTAGGTGATTTAGCCTTAGTTAGGCGCAAACTCAGCGTTAAATACTTACCCAGGAACGTTCAAGTGGCACTAAAGAGGAAAAATTGCTAAACTAGCGTCAAAGACTTCTAACGGCCAATATTTAGGGGCCATATACGCTAAAATACGTCAGCAGTTTTTACTGTTTTTTCATACAAAGCAATCATGGATCTTGCTGACAAAAATACACAAGATTAACATGAATATGCTTTACTAGACTAGTGTAGTCCAAAACACGATTTATTTCACTTTGCTCGATAGAAAAAAAATCAAAAAGTTAACCGTTTTTTGAAAGCAAAACGCAAATGTCTACTTCAATTATGAAAATATCGACACCAGATTTAACGTAAACATAGATAAGTACTATACCTAAAAGATGAGTGTTTCAGTTTTTATACTTTTTTCAAATTACTTTTATAGTGTCAAAAATAGTGATTTGTCGCTTAAGACGTTTACTTTCGAGCGCAATATTTCATAGTAATCATGGAACGAGGGAGTGCGGCGATTGGCTCTTCTGGCTGACTGAGAATGGGGCCTTAATAATCAATCCTAATCCAAAAATTGCTGTCCAAGATTGATATTTTGATCCATTTTTATGTTATCGCTTGGCAATATCGTATCTGTGGACAGGATAAATAGAGCAATTAGGTGTAGGATAGGCCGGCGGATACGCAGCTATCTAGATTGCTTGAAATCCAACTTTAGAGATACAGTATTAACATTGGCCGTTAGGACATAAAGGAAGTATTTAGTGTCATTCGTTAAGAGAGAAATAATTTCATAAGTAGGTGGATTGGTATCACAGCTTTATTTGTTCCAGCTGTCATAATGCCAGTGCTCGTCATTGACGTGTTCCGTGAAAGAGATTAGAATAGTAAGTAGACTTGCACACGTGTCTATCGCTGATAGTAGCCTTAACATCAAGAAAAGGAGCTGCCTGCTTGTTCGCTATAACAAAAAAGTATATTTTATACCCGTATCAACGAAGAGCTGGAGCAGAGATATAACCAGGGCAGCCACGATATGATATCCATCTAATATATCTATATACATAATATATCTTGGGTTAACTTCAACGTGATATATATATATATATCAAATTTCATCAAAATCGGTGAAGCGGTTTACTCGTGAAAGCGTAACAGATAGACAGACGTTTACATTTATAATATTAGGGTGAATAGTAAAACTGGTTATTTCGAACTAAGATATTACCTTATTATATATAAAGTTACTCGAAAGTAGCGAGCAATTTCTACTTTATCATAAATGGATACACAGAATATATTCCTCTATTGACAGATGTGGATGAGACGCACAAACATATTAGTATAGGTCGGTAAACCCTCGCCAAACGAATCCCGGAGCGTGCGTGATCATAGCGCAGTTGCCGGGATCTCGCTCTCAGTACGCAGTTTGTATAATTTCTATTCGGTTACTACGCGGTCCAGCTCAAGGACTGTTTTTACTTTTATGCAATTTTAGTATCATGTATACAATTTGTTTATACCGTTAAAAAATACATTTCAGAAGACAAAGTGATATTTTATCGCCCCTGTGGTCTAGCGGTTCGGCGCCCGATTTTTAGAGGTCCAATGTTTGAAATGCGGGTCGTGCAACAAAAAAATGTGTATTTTAAATTTCCAAATTCAAATGACCCGATTCAAATACCCATGACTAGATATGTGAGCGGTTGGGGATAGGTTTGTCACCTATCACATTGTGGGACTTTAGTATATTTGGCTAGTCGTAGGTGCCCTGGTTGTGCTTTTGCCAACCTCTATGCCTACATGGGCGTGAAGATACTTTACTTTCTAGTTTTTTATTGAATACCTTAACTAATACTCAATCACGTTGAATAAGGACGAATGTTAATCTAGAATTTGAAGTTTCAAAACTAATTTCAAATTAAAAAAACTAAATCAGCATCAAAATTAGTCCCCCCGTTTAAAAGTTATGATACCACAGACACACAGACACACAGACATGTCAAAGTTATAAAAATCTTCCTTATTCCCTCAGGAGTAACACTTTTTTATGATATTGGAAGCAAACAAGCAGACGGATTTCCTGATGGTGAGAAATTCACGTCACCTAGAACACCTAAGGTGGTAATGGTGCGTTGCCAACCTGAGGCCCGGATGTTAGGCCTCGAGCAAAAGTTAGTTAACCGGCTATCTTACACTCGGATTATATAATGACGTTATGGCGACAGGAATAGGCAAGGCAGTTGTACAGATTCGGGCGAGTCGCTGCGAAACTTTACCACCTAGTAGGATGTCACGGTGTTAGTGATGGTAAGCCTATACTCGGCCTCAGGCTAGCAACGCAATATGTGTGTTAAAAAGTTGTTATAAAGATATTTAAGAATACAACATAATTTATTTTACCACATTGTGGTGCGCAAATATTTAGTTAAATAAGAGGAGTTGCCATGAGTTTACCGCGCTATACTCGCTAGTGCCTCCGTAAATTATTTGTATGATATCTTTAAGCAGCGCCTCTACTGGCAACTAAGAGAACTAAGTTTTCAGAACTAAATCGCTATAGATTTCTTTACGTCAATTACCGAACGTAATCTATAGCTGCTCATGGTAAAGGTTCAGATAGCGAAAAAAATACTCTTAGCCTAACATCGCGGCCACAGGACAACGCGAACGGCGCAAAGAGTTAGAGAGAGCTACGTTTAAGTATTTCTTATCATAAAGAGAGCCGTGTGATTGTTCGCTATCTTACCACATACAATTATGTCATATTCTCAAGAAAGTGGCGGTTTGTATGAAACGGTAAAACGCGAACGTACATAAATATACATGTTTACGGACCCTGCAGGCCAATACCCAACAGACTGATTGCTTCTTTACTGTTACACGATAAACATTTTATTGGATGTTCATAAAATGTACATATACGACTTGCTTGATAGTAACAAATATACTTTACACAATTCGACAAACAGACTTTTGAGGATTGGGGAAGTAAATTTCTTTCCTATTCTAAGTTAAAGTTATACGGCCAATGTTAATAATGTATATTTAAAGACGGATTTCAAGCAATCTAGATAGCTGTGTAACCGCCGTTCTATCCTTTACCTAATTGCCATATTTATCCTGTCCATAGATATGTTATTGGCAAGAGATAAAATAAAAATGGTTAAAAATATCAATCTTGGACAGCAAGTTTTGGATTAGGATTAATTATTATTAATATTGACCGATAGTGAAGATTTTTACTCGAGTATTGAGGTATTATGTTTTACACTTATTAAAGGTATTATGTTTGTTTTATGTGCGTGCGTTTTTTCTTGGAATGTCTAATGTGTTGCCAACCTGGAGGTTTTTACAACTTCACCGGGCTTTGCCGTGTGTGTGCGTGCGTGTTTTTTGTTCTCCACAAAAAATCGTGCGAATAATACCTGATATCATGTCTGTTTTTTCATTAAAGGTCAAGATTTCTAAACTTCAAGTTTCCTTTTGTTTGCATTAAAAAAACTTTGTTTATTGTTAACTCGTTAGTAAAATTATTATATTTTTACATTACTACACTTTTCTCTTGATATTTTTAAGTAAGTCAAAGCTGACAAACTACTTATGTAAAATTTGTATGTGGGAAAAGGGTTTGGAGTGGACCAGGAGATGGAACAGGGGGGTTAAAAAGACTAAAAGAATATCGCGTGGTCAATGGACGGCCCTTTATTTTTATTATTTATTTTAATGGTTTACTATGTCACTAAGACGAAATAAAGTATATTAGTGTCACAAATCAAGTCGCATGTCGCCAAGTAAACATCATGTATTTGACTTGGTTGGTCGAGGGGTTAGCGTATACGCCTAACTCCACCGACTTACTGCGAGAGTCGCATTCCCTACGGGGCAGGTATTTGTATGATGAACATTGACTGTCTGTTTTTTCTGGCTCTGGGTGTTTAAGTGTCAATTTTATTTTGGCATCCAAAGAAGAATTTTTACACATCACACAAGTATAGAATTTGCTAACTTTGTGGTTATATCGATTTAGGTAATTTGCCACGGGATATTTATTTGTTTATTTATATTGAGTACTTTAATAATAACTTGTGACTAATTTTAGATTGAAAAGAAAATGTTTCTTATTTGAAGTAAAGTAAATGAGTTGTTTCACCCACTTAATAGGTAAGATATCAGTCTAGTATAAACAATACCTATTTTTTTCTCTGCTTTTTTAAGGTTGACATTTAAGATTTCTTTTCAACTTCTTTTCGTAGGTCTATAGAATAACAAAACGTTCCTTTACGTTAGATTTAAAATTTGTTTTTAAATTACATGTAAAATTATGTAATTGACAGAAAATCGTTGGCACTTTTGCATAACCTATGTCCTAGATAAAGCAAGGTTTTGAGTACTTTAAACTCACCGCCAGTACCTACTTGAAAGTTTGGAATTGAATCGAAAACATGAGTTTGAAACAAAAATGTTTTAAACATCTATTAGTAGGCGTCATCCTACACAGTTATTAACACATCGAATACTTTTTGCGTACAAGTATTAAAACTGCAAATTAATTTAAATATTTTTTATTTAAAAGCGAACACGAATTATTAGTAATTATTCAGATTGGAAGTAATTAATCCTTTAAATGCTAAAACCGCAAAAAATATACATTTCAAAACAGAAACACGACCTACATAGTCATGTTCAGAAAAAATAATTTAATCAAAGCAATCGCTAAAAAAGCGCTCGCTTGCATAAATCGTCGAACTGTTCAAATCGTTTAGTAAAACCCGAATAGGTTGTGTATAAGTGAGGTGGTACAACAGTTTTAATCGAATGGAAACGAACAAAGTGAAAATGTACACCTCAATTATTCCAGCAGTTGCGTGTGGACAAATGGCCGTGTCAGTACTGACGATCGTAATATTCAGTTCTGAAATATCCACTAAGTCCACATTTACATTCATTTCAGGTGTCGGTTTTAAATTGTTTTTTTTTTCAAGTTCTTTCATCTGTTTCTGAAACAGGCTAAACCTTTAGGCCATGCTGCCGCGTCTTCAGTATTAATAAATTATTTTTAACATAATCATAAGTCGTTATACAAAGCCATGTCAGGGTCTTGGTAAGGCGATGACCTCCTTACTTAAGCTCGATTTGTGAGATTTAGTGTCAACGAGAAAATACACGATACACTAATTTCTTCATAAATATTTCACTTGCGCACTTTATCTGACCAAAATTAAACTAATTGCTACCTAAATTAACTAATTTTACTCATAATTACGAAAAAACTATGACCATTTTCTTCCACGATGGCGCTAAAACTCTCGTTTCAACTTTTTTTTCAAATTAGTTTGACACTTTCTTTAACAAGGTAAGACATTCGGTCTTTGCTGCCATCTCTTAGATATTTGTAATTTATTTTTCTTGTAGTTTATTTCTAAATTCACTTCTTCAGTTTCTTATAATATAGTCATAGGTCGTCATAGACTGTCATCTCAGGAACTTGAGTGAAGCGGTGGCCTCCTCAAACTAATTGAGTGAGATTTGTCGGCAACCAAAAAATACATGGTACACTAATTTCTTCATAAACATTTCAATTATACACTGCCCAGAAAGGGACAAATTAACTAATAAACATTATAAAAAAAAGTCAAAACGTCATCGCACATAAATAGCGAAATTGGGTCACTTTTGCAGCAATCTGAGCATTGTAATCATTTGGTGTGTAATGAAAAGGTATCAATTTTAACCGCATAAACCGCTTTTACAGCAAATCCAAAGCTGTGGTCAGACAATTTAAAACATATTTTGTTATACAAATTATACCAACAAAATATTATATAGAGCAAACAATGGAATCATGTTTGTTTTATCCCTAATAATAAAATAATTGCTCAAAACTAAATTACACTATGAGGTAAAATATTTGTCATGATGGCGAATGAGTACAAATATTAGAATTACGTTTCATATTAATATTTTATGTTGGTTGTCTAGTGATAGTGTTGATTACATGAAATCCCGGGTTCGATTACCGCGTCGGTCAACTCAAATCGTGTTTTTCTGATTTATAATAAAGCCATTATTGTCAGAGATTGGATAAGAGCCCGGTTGGCTCTAGGTTTGCGACCTATCACATAAAAGACATCGCATTATCAGGCTAAGTTACATTGGTTAACATATAATAGTAAGTGCCCTGTTTGTACCTCTGCCAATTTTGTCAGAGGTTCAGGCGTGAAGATACTTATTTTAGTAGTTAAACTTTATCAGACCAAGTTGAATTTTGAGATTTCTACCAATGAAAGCTTTATTGCTATTTATAACCATTTTAAGAAGCTAAATATTACTGGTGAAAAATTACTGAGTACCGTTCTTGAGTTATAAATAGTGTAACTAACACTATTTTTCTATCTTAAATATAAAATTCTCGTGCTAAAATGTTAGTTACCGTACATCTCCAAAACGGCTTTAACGATTTTGATCAAATTTTATATGCATGCTGTAGGTCTGCGTATCGGCTACTATCTTTTTCAATACTCCTATTGAAAAAGATGAGAAAGAGAGATAGAGGGTGAGTCACCCCAATTTTTTTAATAAAATCAAATTTAAAAAGTAGCAGAACAACGTTTGCCGGGTCAGCTAGTATAGTAAAAATAAATTTATATAATTACACCCGGATCCAGAAACACGTTATTCATAAAAAATGCTTGCTCCTTTCGGAAATCGAATCCTCATTGGTTAATTTGACAGCCCCTTGAGTGAGAGGCGGTTTTTTTAATTGCAAAAACCCAACTTCGCTAACAAAACTATGTCGCCTAATAACATAAAATTAAGTATTTTCCTCGACATTCCTAAAATTTCATCATCGGACCAAGACTTGGTGGCAACGGAATATCTCGAAAGTATTTCAAATATATTTCTAAAAATAGGTTCATAAATAACTGAAAAATCGGTTGACACAGATACAAATATAGGAATAAAGGATGTGTTTGAACACATAGCTCTTAAAATTGTGAATAAATAAATGCGAAATAAAATAAGTCAAACCATTTCAACTCAAAATGTAACAATGTAACTCCCTCCAGGTTAATGTTTCATCAGGCTCAATGGTTTGAGAAATGTTGATGAAAAATATTAGAAAGAAATCTAGATCTCATGTTCAATGATGTGTGAAATCTAACGGCCCATTCAGGAGAGCGAGCTAAAAGCATCTAGCGTCCTTTACGACGAAAGGTGATCTGTTACCTAAATAATGACATTGGGGAAATCTGCTATCTTAATAATGACTTGTGGGGAAATTATTTACCTACATAATGACTTGTGGGGAAAATTGTTATATAAATAACTAGCTGTTCCGGTGAACTTCGTTTTATCCGTTCACTTTGTGTTGTAAAAATCAAATTGTAGTTTATCCTAGTTCCCTCGAAGTCGAACGGAATAAAAAGTATCCTATTAGGAGAAGGCTCCTGGTTCAAAGCTACCTTTCTATAAATTTTCAACTAAATCGGTTCCACTGTTCTTGAGTTATGAATAGTGTAACCAACACGTCTTTCTTTTATACATAGACTAGCTGTTCCCGCGAACTTTGTTCCGCCCGTTCAGTTTGTATGGGAAAAATTAAAATGTTGTTCCCAGTTTTCTCACAATCGAACAGGATAAACAGTATCCTATGTCCTTCTTTCGGTTATAAGCTACCTGCCCACCAATTTTAAGCCTAATTGGTTCAGCCGTTCTTGAATTATAAATAGTGTAACTAACACCACTTTCTTTTACATATATAGATGACTTTGGGGAAATCGGTTATTGGAACGAAGTTTTGGGACGAAGTTCCTTGTCATGCTTTGTGAAAGGGGGCTAGTCGAAAAAAAAATCTCACGAAAAGTTGTAACAACACATTTTGCTATAGCAGTGCGGCGTGCGCAGCATTCTCTGTCTGTCTCTCTCTCTCTCTTATAGAAAGCAAGCCAGACATTTTCATTTCTATTTCGCATTGAACAGTGTGGTGTCGCGACGATTATTTTTGTTGAGTATAAAAAAAATGGGAGTCGAACCCATAGCTTCCTCCTTTTCGGAGTCGGTTAAAATTGTGAATAAATAGATGATGAATGATACTGGATCATAAAAAAAACGGAAATAAGGCGTTTAATTCCTAATGTTAAATAGGTATTAATTCAGTATGTTCTTATAATGTTAAAGCAGGCACCAATTAAACAGGTCCTCTGTTAATATACAAGTCTATCATTCACTAAGACTCATAAAAGAACTCAATAAAACATAAAGCTTTGGGTCGTGGCTCCTGGCCTCTCGAGTCTCCAATAAAATACAAATAGAGTCGATTGAAATGCAGGACGAAGCCGGCTGTTTACTTGATGCTGCCGCCAAGCAACGATAACCAAGATTGCTTTTTTCAGTCTCCAATCATTTGTAAAATGTTGATGCGTAAATTATGCTTCTTACTTTTTCATATTCGTTTCCGCTTTAAATATCGTTTATCGAAGCATTTCAATTCGTCCATCAAATTTGGTTGCCCCGTGTTGGTCCGGGCTCCTTTGTAGAATAGACCATCTGCCTTCCTACCAGGCAGCTCGTAAAAGGCGAGCATAGGCTCACCGTCACTAACACCGTGACATGTGACTAGGTGGTAGAGTTCAGCAGTGACTCGCCCGGATTGGTACCACCGCCTTACCTATTCCTGCCGCTATAACGTCGTGACGTGTTCCGGTTCGGAGGGCAAGGTAGCCGGTATACTTACTTTTGCTCGAGGCCTAACATCCCGGCCTCAGGTTGGCAACGCACCATTACCACCCTTGGTGTCTTTAGGCGGCGTGAATTTCTTACCATCAGGAAATCCGTCTGCTTGTTTGCCTTCCAATATCATAAAAAAAATTGCATAACAATAATAAGGCACAGATGCAAATGGATAATCAAGTATCAAGAAATACATAATAAATAAATATCCCTGGACAAGTTACACAAATTGAATCTAAAACCCCAAAGTAAGTAAATTATATGCTTGTGTTATGGGTGTTAGACAACGATTCTAATACATATAAATACTTAAATAGATACCAGAATATATTTAATAAGCACCCAAACCCGGAAATGCAGACACCTAAATGTTTGTCACACAAATACGGCGGGTATTGAACCCGAGCCTTGGCGGTTAATCGGTGTAGTACGAGTACGCTAGTCACTCGACCAACGAGGCGGTCTTATATGTCATATATGTGGCCGATTTATGTAATCTATCTAAAGATAGAAATAGGCCTACTAGAGTTTAGTAAAGACATTTTTTTTTCATAACTGAAAAATAATTGAAATTACCTGGTTACTGATTTTACCTGATTTTAACAAGAGTAAGCCTTTACAAGGTTTTTGATTGTGAAGAAAAATTTATGTACTACATATTTTTAAAATGTCAAAAGTAATAATTAATTCAAAGTTACCTCTAAGTTTAGATAGATAGATATGTTGTTGAAATTGGCCAATGGACACCTAAGATGATAAAGTGCGCATTCAAATTTCGAATAGAATGTCGTTAAACTATGAAATAGTAAAAAAATGTATTTTTTTATTCAACATAGAAAAGGAACAGCCAGTTCAATCTGAAAAATTTGTCTATATTACTATTTTATAATATAGGTTATCTATCCGTTGAAATTAGCTACATTCTTTCCAACTTCTAGAAATTAGCTGGAACAAAAAGAAATCCTAAATTTGACTTTTTGAGGTCCAGAGTTCGATCCCCGGGTCGGGCAACAAAAAAAATTAGAAAATGTGTATTACCAATTTTCTAATAAAAATATCGATGTCCGGGATCGGACATGTGCCGCCGCCCGGTTGGCGATTGACTTGCCAGAATCTATACTTGCTATCGTCGGCACTTGGTGGAATTCCATTTTTATAAACACTTTGTTTGCAGTTAACACTTGTACTTACAAGTACAAGTGTTAACTGCAAACAAAGATTGACTTGCCACTTATCACATCATGGGACTTAGTGTCTTTGACTAGTCATGGGTGACCTGGTTGTGCCTCTGCCTACGTCTTCGGGATATGGGAGTGAAGATGCTTTTATACAAATTATTTTCATTTATTCTCGTATATGTATACGCTTAAGTTACATATTTAATAACTAGTAAATTTAGTAACTTTACTAACTTACGATACTACGCGCATGCCTTAATGAATAAATATCGTTAGACAAATCAGGTTTACAAATGAATCTAACACCAAAAGAAACAAACTATGTTTTACTATTTTGTACTAGGGTGCTAATCAACGGTACATTAACGGTACATACATTGAAATACTAAAAAAAAGATATCAGAATAAAGTTAATACACATACCCGACCCTGAAATGCAGATATTTAGATGTTCATCACAGATATGCCTGCCCTTACCAGGAATCAAACCCGTGTCTCACGGTTGGTCAATAAAGTTTGGTGTACGTACTTGAAAAAATTTGAAAATGTATTTTCAAAAACCAATAATTTTCACATAAAAAATAAAATCTGAATCACATTTATGTTTGGTTTTTATTTTATATGTTATGCTATAAACAATTTGGTCGACTCACCACTGTTGCAGATTGCAATTACAAAAGCGTAATAAAATTGCATAGATTGAACTCAATAAAGACGTAGCCGTAACGGCTTTTAAAGGTTTTTAATTAAGTGACTACAATCACTATGTAGCTACCATTCGATTTAATTTGTTAAATCATTACGCTGAACATTCATTTCGAAAGAGAGATGCAGTGCGCACTAGTTTTTTGTAAGAAATCATCTTCTTGTTTTATTATTTTGTGAATAATGTTTTTTTAAAAGTGTTTTTTTTTGTTTTAGACCTTTTGACACTCTGGTTTCGTACGAATGTAATTTGTCAAAATACCAATACACCCAAAGATATCGATAAGAATTCAAATGCTAAAAATGAATCCAGTATTTTTTATTTGAAAGCAACAGCGTCTCCAGATGAACTTGTCAAATCCACTGACAAGCATTCTACGCAAGACTCAACTTCAAGTTCAAATAAAAATGACATACTTGCTGATGAACTGGTGAATGAAAAGGAAGACTATGTAAATGATGATATTTCAGACAAACCTGTTTTGAAATCAGAAACTGTACAAGACAACAATACCGAGGGTACTGAATTAGCAACTAATAGCATTAACGACTTGAAAAATAAAAGTGATGCAGAAGATGAACATGCTTATCCCACAAATAATTCCCTTGAATCTGAAAAACGTTCTGAGAAGGACGAAAATTTATTTGAGAATAAAACAAGGCGATTTGCATCGGGTGAAAATAAAATGCATGATGATGATAAGAACGTTCGTGATAGTAAAAAGAACCCAACAGAAATTAATCACAAACAGCTGCAAAAAGAAATCCATGATGAGGAAGATAAAATGATTTGTGAAAATCTTAAGGCAATAAAGAAAGATATAGAAGAAATTAAACGTAAGCAAAAAGAGCAAGAAAATCCTTCTGAACAGAAACCAAATAGGCGTGCTATGAAACCAGAGCCAGTAAAAGCAAATGCTTATCCATACGTTCCGACTTTGAAGCAAGCAGATTCTCAAACTGACAATACAAATGCACACAGGCAACATATACATACAACCTGGCCTTTGCTCTCTACTCGCACGGTGTTAGCACATCGACATTTTAATCCCAAAATAGTTCTTGGACTGCCATCTTTAAAAATTTTGCATCTGTGACGTGAAAGTGTTTGCAATTTGAAGAAATGTTTTATTGGGTTTTAAATAAAATAAAAATATTTGGCATCACAACGCAATATTTGTTTTGGAAACTAATTAGGTCGCGCGCGAGAATCTGATTTAAAGTGGAACTGGCAGCTAGTTAGAAAGTTTTGAATTTTAAATACAAAGAAGCATCCAGGTACAAACCTGCAATTCACAGACTAACGCTTATACGATCAAACTGAACTTTAAACTGTGCTTAAAGATGTTGTTAGCGATGGCGATGATTCAAATACTCATAGCTTAGTTTGCAGTTAGTTCTCTATTAATTTACTAATTGGATCTGGTCAGTTGTTAATATAAATGATATAGGAAAATTAAATGTAAGTGTGATTTATATTTTAAGTTAAATGAATTTAATAATAATTAATCAAACGTTATTATTGTCATGCACTTTGAAGTAGATAATGAATAAACATTGTTTTTCTTGATTTAAAAAAAAAAGATTTACAATTAAAAATTTTGTATAAACTTACTTAATATCAAAACACGATAAACGCCTTTGTAGTCTAGTAGTCCGATGTTGGTGTTAATGATATGGGATTTCGAGTTTGATTTCCGAGTTTTGATTTCCGAGTCGGGCAACTTGGAAATGTGTTTTTTTAATTTCCTTATTAAGACACCGGCGCCCGGGATTGATTATGAGTCTGCTTAACAATAGGTTTGCTACCTATCACAATGTGGTAATAAATAAAAATTTTCATACTACTAACACGACTAAGTAAGTAAAAAAACGGGTTGCACTCCGGGAGTGCCGGCAGAAGTGAAAACTTGAATATTAAGGTTGTACATTTTTGATATTTTGGAATGGTTAGGGAATAGCTTTGCACGAATTGCATGAAATCTGATTTTATCTGCATGAAAGTACTAAGTATCATTTATGTGGTAGAATACAATATTAATTTATTGCGCTATTGTACACAAACATGACAACACAAATATTCGCGAAAGCGCCCTGCGCCGTCTTACGAATTTTCGATTAGGTCACATGTCCTGAGACGAGTTTAGAAGTTTTTACCCATACCAAAAAAAGTGCGCAACGCCGCTAAAGAGGTTTTCACTTCAAAAACGGTTAATCGTGGGTGCCCATGTTATACCTCCGCCTACGCCTGTGAATACGTTTAGAAAACGGCAAAATATAGTTGGTCCAATAGACTACTACTTGTGTCAGTTTCATCCAACAGTAGAAATTATGCTTTTTGTAAGGCGAAAAGTTTACGCTTGGTGATTTTTTTTGACATCGTGCTTCTTTTTTTTAACCAAATAATACAAGCAGACAATGTCTTAACATTTTTTAAGGCTTCGAACATGTTTTGATAGTGATTGAAAAAATAGAAATATTGAAGGCTAAAAGCTAAAGACATTTTTTGTTTTTTTACTAGAATCTAAAAATATGAGAAATTGGAAAATAAGGATCTGGTAATGTTTAACATCAAATCGTACCACCATCTTTATCCTGATAATACCAACTATTTCAACCGACTCTAAAAAAGAGTATGTATATTTATTTTTGTATACTTCTTAGGCGATTACTCGGATGAGAGTATACCGATCTTGTTGGTTCTTTTTTAGAAACATAGCCATGACTCCAAGGTAGTCCCAAATCAGTTCTATAATGATCCGACTAGTGGCTTTCCAGTTTTATTTAGTACATAAATGTTTCACTTATCTTGACGACCTCGTCGTTGCTTTATGTATTATAACAAAATATATGGAAATTTTATAAAATTCGATGGACAATTTAAAATACTTCCATGATATTTTTAGTGGAAACTGGCTCGCTAAAATATGATAGTAATGGTTTCTACTAGTAGTAGTATTAGTAGTAGTAATGGTTTAGTACTAATGGTTTCTAACATTTGATCAACTCGAACGAGCTGCTTACCAGAGAGGCAGTAGGTGTATTCTACCCATGAGACAGGGGCCACCGCGGAGAGTACCAATATAGGAGGAGTTGTAATAATACGTCGTATTTAAACTCAGAGTATTGAGTCGTGAGATCTAACAGATCCTTCACTCTCGTCGCAGATGCTGTTGAGTTACGGATAGTACGTATATAACGAGCTGTTTCCACTATTGTTGAAATTAAAAAACTGAGCTGAGATTAAAATAAGTATTAATAATACAATGCTTGCAACTTACGAATGCGAGCGGGATTTCTTTTTATGGCATAAGACAGCAAACAAGCATACGACTTCCCTGATGGTAAGAGGAAATGTTATAAATGTTGTGGTGCCCTTGGTTTTTGGCGCCATCGTGAATGAAGATGGTCGTATTTTTTTCACAATTATTGAATTTAGTGTAAAATATGAGTAAGGTTGGTTAATTTTCGTGGAAATTGGTTTAATTTTGTTCAGTGAAAGTGCACAAATGAAATAATCATGAAAAAATTAGTGTATCGTGAATTTCCTCGCTGCCGCCAAATCTCATAGACGAGCTTGTGTAACGAAACCACCGCTTTACTCAAGACCCAGATAAGAATTTTCCAAATAGTAACTAATGACTGACACAAAGAATTAATACGGAAGACATGAATTGAAAATATATAACAAGAAAAGATTTATTGATACGGAAGACGTGGCTGTATAGACTCAAATCCTTTGCCTTTCCCCGACTGGGATAAAATTAAAAAACAACAACTATACCTGCAAGCACACCGGACATTTATACGACACTATCAACCAATGAAACGACAAACAGACAGGAATAGACAACGTGGTGGATTCTTACCCAGCATATAGGCAGATAGATACCCTTATTATATACATGGAACCCAGAATGACAAAGAGGAACACATTTAATACTACATAATATCCATACTTTGTTTTTGAAATGAAGTCACGTTCTGATTTCTATGGCGCGGTGAAAATGTATGCCTGCGCCTGCTGTTTCATTTAGACGGCGCAGGCCGCTTGCGCGAATGTTCATGTTGTCATGTTTGTGTATGATAGCGCAATAAATGGTTATTGTATTCTACCACATAAATGATAGTACTTTTATACTGATAATTAAAGCAATTCGTTCAAAATTATTCCCTAACCATTCCAAAATATCAAAAATGCACGTTTATATTTAAGTTTTCACTTTTGCCGGCACTCCCGGAGCGCAAACCTTTTTTTTTTAATTACACATTATGGTTAGCACATACTTGATCGCGTCGCAGTGTGTCCGTCCGGGTAATTGGCGGCGGATACTTGTTGCTCAGTACCGAAAAATGACCTTCTTATTTCTGCCTTTTAAGTGAATATAAGGTCAAACTAAAACTGAATAAAAAAATAAACTCAATATAGCAAAACGGCCACGTCAACGCCATGGGCCGCATGCGGCTCGGCATAGTGTGTCATACAAAACGTATGAAAGCGATCCGCGTGATTTATTGCGCCGCGATGCACTCCGTTGCGGCCCGCTGTAGTGTGCGCGATTCTTTAAAGATAGTAAGAACATGAATGTGGCAAGCACTTGTAACGAAAGAGTTAGTTGATTATAAGTATATAACCATTTTTTATTAAAATAACTCAAATTATTTTCATTTACATTTATCGTCGTACTTATGAACCGCAATAAAGTAATTTACGCGAAAAAAACTGTTTAATTTAAAAAGCTACAACATAATATTTAAATGTGCACGTATTTTAAATCAGATTTACAGATTGAGAATAAAAATATTTATATGGAGTATCCGTGAGTGTTCATTTCAGCATTATATGCTTTTTCATAAAGCGACAGTTCATAGTGAAACTTCTGACAAATTTTTTCAGCTTCACGTAGAACGGTATAATAAGACAACTTCATACTCGGCGCGAGTAATCCTTGAGCGAGTATTATCACGGCACGTGTTAATCTGAGCTTTCAATGGCGTTTCGCATATAGAAAAGTTTCGGTGAAAATGTTTCAAACTTCTCATCGAGAACGCGCTGAGTGAAGTTGCTATGTTAATGTATTTGCCTCTTTGTATCAGAACTGTGTGCTCGCTTAATAACTACCTATCTAGACTTCAAACGGTTTCAAATGTGTGGGTGTATACGCTCCTTGTTTTTGGAAAGGTGCAACCTTATTCTAAAAGAGAACTTCTAATTTTGAATTTCGTTTTTTATTTTGCTAACTTATTTTTATTATTATTTTTAATTTCTAGAATTGAAAATTAATGAAGTATATTGAATTGTGGTTCTTAAAATAAAAATAAATAAAAAGCCGAACTTAAAAAAATAATATAAACAGAATGTAATCGCCTCTGAGGTCTATCGGTTCGGTTGTTTGACTTGACTTCATCCTCGCGTCGGCCATTAAAAAGGCAAATGTGTTTTAACAATTTAAATAAGTTTTAATAAATAACTTATCACATTGTCAGTGTTTATTGCTACTCTGATAACCTTTTCGGATATAATAGCGTGAAGATACTTTCAGGATAACAAATATTTTACAATTTACGCAAATAGGTTACGAAGTTGAAATTATTACAGTGCCTCTGAGGCCTAGTAGTGCGGAATTGGACTTGACTTCTTGAAGTCCCGGGTTCGATCCTAGGGTCAGGTGACAAAAAAATGTCTGTTTTTAATTTTCTAATAAAAGTTGCCCGGAATTGGATGTGTGCCCGGTTGGTTTGCCACCTATCACGTTGTGGTATTTGGAGTTTTCCTAGTCATAGGTGCGTTATTTGTGCCTCTGCCCGGGGATATGGGCGTGAAGATATTTATTTACTAGTTTTATTTAGTACAAAAAATGAGAAAAATGTGGTTGGTCAAAGGTCCACAAAGGCTTGTCTACAATGAGCGCGACAGACGGAGCCATAATGTGGTCGTATCGGTTGAGGGTGCAGCCAAAATATGGCCGAATAGGTTGAGTGGATGGCGGCAGAAAAAGGTAAGGATAGTTACCTTGGCCATTTAATATAGATAAAAATCAATTTTTTCGTTTTTTGATTTATAATAGTACTTTATATACCTAATAAGAAAAAATAGACGCCATCAAAAAAATGAATTGCAACGAAAAGTGAGGCATCGCCCCGCTTTTTGCTGAAACACCGCGGGTGAGAGGTCGCGATATATTCTTAGGTCCGATCGTCGAAAAATGTCAAAGTGTGTCCACAGAGGCAATGTGGGGTTTGAACCAATTAGGGATGCCCATAAGGGAGTCTGCTCCTTATACCTGCACTTTGCATAAAAAAGAAATAATTGCGAAAATTTGCGAATATTAAATAAAAAGTAATCAACTAAATATGTATTATATGAATATAAATATTCCAAAAATAGTAGGGAAAGGGGAATTGCCGAATTTTTAGATTACGAAGGTGAATTTAAAGCTAGTATGAAACTAAACAAAAAATAAATAAATGCAAAAAAATCATATTAGTACATTTAGAACACAATCATATAAAGCTATGTATTTTTGAAATAAAGGCATAGAAACAATACAGGCAGTAATTTTTGTAAGTCACTTTATATCAAATCGAGTCAGTCGACCCGGTTGTTACCATAAGTCAATATGAAGGCAACCACCTGTAAGAAGCATCCTCGCATCCTACGTCTATACTGACCTCGCAGTCTCAGCTTTTGCCTCGTCGATATTCTAAATATTTTTGTACAACAATTCGAATTACTGGCATCTTTTTTTTTGAAATACGAACAGTTTCCGTAAGTATTATAAATTTACATAGGTACTAGTTGTTTAACTGCGACTTCGTCAGTGTATGATAGATTTTTTACAAAATTTCGTTCCTCAATATAGTCGTAAGGAGGTAGATGTTTTGACTATTATTAAACTCATTACTTACACATGCACGTAAAGTTTATTTAAAATCGGTCCAATGTTTTGGCAGTGAAACTGTAACAGACAGATAGATAAAAAGATAGACTTTAAAATTTGTGATATTAGTCTGGAAGTAGGTATTGATTCTGTTTACACTTAACAATAACATTAAATAATATCTGTTTTTCCAGGTGATAGACTATTGTGGTGTAACTCCGGGATAAAAAGTAGCCTATATGTTATTCTGGGTCTTCAGCTACTTATATACCAAATTTCATCGTAATCGACTTTGTAGTTTTTGCGTGAAAGAGTAACAAACATCCATACATCCATACATACAAACTTTCGCATTTATAATATTATTAATAGGATAGTGGTTACAAATTCTGATCTATGTAGAGCAACTATTTAGTACTGGTATATTCAAACGTCGACCAAACAGCCCAATAATGTTCTCGATAATACCGTTTAGTTTGTGTTTACGTTAATCGAAGGGATTAAAACGTCCAGAGGGCAGAGACTAATAGGCGCTAAACCTCTACATTTTAGGGTGTTTTAAAATTACATGTTACGTAAAGCCTTACTTAGCCATACTTACATTATAACTTCAAAAGTATATCTGTTTGTCACGCTTTAACGGCTAAACCGATTACGATGAAATTTTGTCATGCAGGTAGTTCAAACATAGGATACTTTTTTTCAAAAATCAACCCTCAATATATTATACTGGGGGATGAAAGTTGAAAATCACGTTGAAGATAATCTATAATATCTCAGCCAAGTCCTAAGTAACTATTTACGCTAAGTCAGCGGCAAACAGCTAGTATGTTGTAAATTTCTTGACATAGAGTCACTTATACGGTGTATAAAGTAATCAGTCTCGGGTAATTAGGCTTCACTTCTATGATGAGCACAGACGTTATTAGAAATAGGTAAGAAAATTATGAAGGGAGACAAGCTTACGTATTAGTTTTATTTATCAATACTTAATTACATCATATAATGATACTTATTAAAATGTACATTTAGACTCTTGTAAACTGGCTAAAAACATTTGTACAAAAATAAACACAGGTCACAAAAAATCTTGGCAACAGAAATGTTTTACAAAAAAAAAATACGAATTAAAATTAGCATTTTTTCAACTTTCAAGTAATATCTGTTTGTCTATTTGTATGTGGCCGCGATTCCGAACCGGAGGTAGTTTTTAAAATGTCGATGTGCACAAGTACCACTTTTATGGTTGACATGAATCAAGATTTTTCTGATTCTGATTGTGTATTTAACTAAAACTAAACTGAAATTTTGATAGGGTTTTATAAGGAATAACTTTTGCTCTGTTAGGTATATTCGGAGGTATTTGAAGGAAGTGTCTAACTGTAAAGTTATGTTGTAGAAGACGAAGGCATCAAAGGTTGTCAAATATACATTTAAGTAATTGTACACATTCGATCTAGTTCAGAAGTAAAGAAATTATATGCTTGTATTATTTGTCAAACATATTAGTGTGCAGAGAATATTTAAGTAGGTACTGAAAAACATTTAAAGAAGTAGTTAAACCTAGAAATACCGACATTTAGATGTTCATAATATAAATGCAGATACACTGCAGTCGGTAATCGAACCCGAGCCTCATAGTTAGCCTCTAGATTAAAGGAGGTGAAATGAGTAGTTGTTCAAAATTAGAAGTTATTTTTATTTTCGAGTTGCAGAAAATTACAACAGATTTTATATACATTTGAAATTGGTTGGTACCAAAATCGTTACAAAAGATGTTGAATACAATGACTGATTGTTAAATGTCAGCAAATTTAATAAGAGTTGAAACAATAGAAGTGGCTTTTGTGTAAATTTTTGATGATGAAAATTCAAGGGAATATTAAGGATATTAAAGACTGAACCCTTAAATTGTACTCGACGTTTATATTTATTATTTCCTACACATAAATGTTAAATAGTATAACACATGATCATATAATATCGTGTTAAGATTCATAAAATGTCAATGAGTACTTTATAATAAACTGGTGTCCCGCCCCGGCTTCGTACGGCTACGAAATATACATATAAACCTCCATCTTCAATTACTATATCTATTAAAGAAACCGCATCAAAATCAGCAGTCTTAAAGATTAAAACATACAAAGGGACTTAGGTACAGAGGAAGCGACTTTATTTTGTACTATGTGGTGATATTCATTGAAATCGCAGAAAATATTAACTGGTACAGTTTTTTTTAGTTTCTGGCATCTGCAATTGGATAAGTTTAACTTTGCATAAAGTTATCTGTTTTAGTAAAGTTACGTCATGCCGGGTTGGATTCCCGAGTCGGACAGAAAAAAACATTTTATATAATCTAGTACAAACAACGTGCTTCTTTGCCTTCCAATATCATATAAAAAATGACTTTGAAAACAACGAAAAATAAATTGATTAGTAATTCATTCACGAGTAAAGAAAAATATTAAAATAGATACCGGAATAAATTTAATAAGCACCGAGACCCAGCATTACAGACATTTAGATGTTCATCACACCACTACGCTACGATGTCAGTGATTACCATTGTCGTGTTTCAGTGTTGTGGTACTAAAATTACTTCACAAGAGGTTAAAGACATTAAGGTAGGTAACGCCTTGGTATATATTGTACTTATACAGACACGTCGTACATATAAGTTTTTTTATGATATTGGAAGGCAAGCAAGCAAACGGATTTCCTGATGGTAAGAAATTCACACCGCCTAGAGGCACCAAAGGTGGTAATGGTGTGTTGCCAATCTGAGGCCGGGTTGATGTGCCTCGTTGGCAACCTGAGGTCGAGATGTTAGACCTCGAGCAAAAGTAAGCACTGACGTTTTGGTGACAGGAATAGGTAAGGCGGTGATACCAATCCCGGCGAGTTGTTGCGAAACTATAACCTAGTAAGATGTCACGGTGTTAGTGACGGTAAGCCCATGCTCACCTTTTACGATCTGCCTGACAGGAAGTCAGTTGGTCTATTCTGCAAAGGAGCCCGGACCAACACGGGGAAGGTGAAAAGACAACTCATATGTCTTTGAATTGATGAAAAAACAATGATTTCCTATTTTAGTCAAACTAATTCTCTAAACAGTCTGATGTAGACAGGAGCTCTATACAATTCAATAATATTTCTAATGTCCATTATTGTGTATAATGTGTTCCAGTCTCGTTGCACTAAAATTACTTCACAAGTTGTTGAAGATTTTCAGTTGGCAACGCCTTGATATGTTTATATAGATACGTCGTCTATATAAGTATTAGTCTGACTGTAAGAAGACTACTCAAATTACTAGGTGGTAGAGTCTCGCAGCGACTCTCCCAGATTAGTACCGACTTACCTATTCCTGCCGCCATAACGTCATGACGTGTTCCGATCCGGAGGGTAAGGTAGTCAGTAAACTTACTTCTGCTCCAGGCCTAACATCCTGACCTTAGGTTGGCAACGCACCATTACCATCTTTGGTGTCTCTAGGCGGCGTGAATTTCTTACTATCAGGAAATTCGTCTGCTTGTTTGCCTTCCTATAACATAAAAAAAAAACTTTCGATATCACGAAAAATGATTTCCTACTTTAGTCAAACTAATTCTCTAAACAGTCTGATGTAGACAGAAGCTCTATACAATTTAATGATATTTCTAATGCCCATTATAACAACACGTTAAAAGCGTATCTTATTAGACCATGGAGTTTGGATAATAGCTGTTCCCGCTAATCCTGCGGGAAACAAAGTAAACATTTCCTTATTTTGCCTTAAGATACTCATACAAATCCAATTTATTTTCCATTTCCTCACTTCATGAAAACTTAAATATGCTCGCCAGGTAAACCACTTTGAAAGCAATCCTTTGATCGTTGGCATGTGTTTATACAAAATTATATCAAAATTTTAAACTTTATGTATTGTTGATAGAGCCTTACCACAGACTTTTATAATGTGAAATTTATTTTTATTTTATAAAATTAAGTAAACTGGCAAACAAGATAACTGAAACAGGTGGTTATCTTGATGTTTATACTGCTACGCTTTCACTGCACTTTACACTTTAGAGGTTACTGGTGCGTCGCTGTCATAAAACTAGAAACTTAGGCCACGTGTGAAAGTCTACCGTTTGTTTTATCTTTTAAGACGGAATATGACAACGACGAGTATTAATGCTAAGAAAAAAGGAAAAAATACACTTTCTGATCAGGTCAAAAATATATTAAAGCAAACTTGCCAGAGCCTTTAAATTTTCTTCTAGTTAAAGCACTTTAATTAGCTTGGTGTGTATTTACGTGTCTAAGTTATGGATTAGAACGTACTATTTGTAATATTATTAATAATATAGATACAGTATGCATATATGGGGTTATTGGTAATTGGACTGGGTCCTTATAAGGGGTAGTAGCCGAGGTCATTTGCTGCCATTTTGACCCCAGTATTGTGTCTTCGAAAGTGGACCAGTTTTGGGAGAAATGATTTTTTTTTCATCAGAAAAACCAGCTTTTGTCCTTGAAAATTGCATAACAAAAAAAATTCTGATTTCTCCCCTACAACTCCATAAAAGGATCCAGTCCAATCTGACTGTCCTGACTGACTGATTCATCATGGTCGAGCAAAAACTGTTAAAGTTACAGCCATGAAATATGGTGAGTAAGGTGACTAAGTGGACACCCACTAAGGATGAAATTATAAAAATTCTACCCCTAATAATAATCTAATAGGGGTTGAAAGTTTGTAGTGAACATCGTCATTCCTTAAGTTAGAAATAAGAAGTTTTTTTGGACTACTTATAAAAAATAAGTAGATAAGTATTTAACCGTTTCTGGAAATTCAATCCCTAAGAGAGTGAAATAGGGGTTAAAAGTTTGCATGAAAGTCCTTATTAATAGGCTATAACCAGTCAATATATTAACTGCCACGCGAGCAAAGCCACGGGTAACCGCTAGTTACCAATAAGCCTGTATAGCTTCTATATGTACTTTCTAATGAATCTTAAAACACAGTTAATATGCATTCAGCAAAGTCTCGAATAAAGTCCAGGAAATATATGCAAGAACTCCAAGTTCATTTCTGAAACAAATAACTGATCAAGCGGATTAAATAAATTGTTACCTTATCTTATCCCCTTGCCGGTATCAAGTTGCTGCGAGTTAATAAGAATTCAGACAGAGCTGGTTACAGACGTTCTAGCTAAAACTAGATTCTATATAGACTCAAAATCATGATTTCATTATCTGAATTTGTAAGACAAAAGATGTTATTCCTGTTTATCAAGAAAAGATTTTGCCGCTCAAAACTGTGACCTTATTCACAAATGTTTTGATGTCACCTTGATGTTAATGCTTGAAGAATAGAGTACTTTTTAAGTGACTGTTTATTTTGGATTAAATAAAGTATCCTCGCGCTTACATTTCTGAAGAGGTAGGCAGAGGCACAATCAGGGCACCCACAAACAGCCAAAGACAAGAAGTCCTACAATGTAATAGGTGGCAAGCCTATCGCAAACCAGGTACATATCCAATCCCATGAAACATTGTTTTTTATTAGAAAATTGGAAAAACCAAATTTTCCTTTTGTCGTCCGACACGGGAATTAAACCCGGACCTCATGCAGTCAAGTCCAACACCTAGACCGCTAGAACACAGACGTGACAGAATAGATTAAATAGAAACAAAGAATAGTAAAAAAAGTTCACAAATTACCGGGAATATTCTAGACATCTATGTAATTTTTAGTGTGCCTTTTTTCTTGTCTAAGTAACTCCTAACACTTTACATATCAATTTAATTTATTAATTTCTAGTACTTTTTGAAGCGCAGTAAAAAATGAAAATGAGAAAATTTCGAGGATAGTCAATATCAGAATCAAAAGAATAAATTCAAATTGAATAATGAATTTGTCATCGCTTCTGTGGTCTAGCGGTCCGACGTCGACTTCTTGAGGTCCCGGGTTCGATCACCGGGTCGAGCAACAAAAAACTAGGTAATGTTTATTTTCAATTTTCTAATAAAATTAAGGTTGCTCTGGATTAAATATGTGTCCGGTTGGCGATGGGGTTGGTGGCAAGCAAGAAAGTTGTGTGTGGGGCTTAGTGTCTTTGGCTAGTCGTGGGTGCCTTGGTTGTGCCTCTTCCTAACTCTCCTGGGATATTTGCTTGAATATATTTATTTAATTTACTTATTTAACAACAACAATAGAAAAAAGTGTTTAGTCGAATGAGTGACAATTTGCGTCATTTTCATACATACCAACATACTAACACTCAGTATAAAGTGACCAAATACGTCATCTTACATATACGTCTATATATTCACGCCAAATCTCCCTGCAGAATAGGTAGAGAATATCGAGTGCCAAGAGTGAAGTTCGCCGGGTTGGACATAATGTTATAATTTACAAAAAAAAGAATACAAATTGTGACGTAAACCCACAGCTTTAAGTGCGTTTGCAAAAAAAACCAGTCACTTATTTGCTTCATTTCATTAATACTACAGTTTTCAATTTAACCGCTATAACATGTAAGGCTGGGTTTCACCGTCGAATTTAAGCGCGATTAACGTAAAAAAACATTAACTCAATTGTCAAAAGTGCCTCTATAAATTTGATTTTCATTCTTGAAGATTCACAAATAAGATCCTAAAAAGAATTTACAGTTTAATGTAGCCAATTTGTATTTCAATCACCCTTATAAAGTTTGTCTACACTACACTTCACTAACAATTAGAATACAAAACAAACTTGGGAATATTTTTACTTCAGAGAAGCTTTCAAAAGTTTATGGACTGCGTATCAGACAAAAATTAACTTATGAGGGTCTCCGATAGACGTGTTAGGTATCAAAAGGCGACATAGAGTACATAAGCATCCAGAGGGTTTTCTTGATAAACCTTAAGCTTGACATTAGCTATTTGGTTCTAGCATGACTTTTTTGTTTTATTTTGGACAAATTGACCTAACCTCAAAGTGACCAAATAAATGCTTGTGGTATGTCAGTCAAAACTATAGAAATATTTATAAGGATATTAAAAAAAACTTACTCTATAAAATTGCAACAAATTACGTTGTGGATTTCAATATTTATTTAGACTAGTGGTCGCCCATTGGTCGAAATTCGACCATAATAAATTCTAATATCTTTTTGATAGGAACGCCATCTTCATTTCTCAAGACCAACTACTTTGTTTCCAAACTTTTTAACACGCCATCAGTGACCTTTTATCATTATCATCAATATATTTGTTTGTGTTTGTCAAATGCATGGTAGTGTGGGTAATATTTTATTTACTACTACTACTACTTTATAAGCTTTATTATTGAAAAATATTAGCGTTTTGCACTTCTCCTACACACTTTTTTTTACATAGATATTAAAAAAATCTTTACTCTAAAAATTGCAACAAGTTACGGCTGAATGTGGATTTAATTATTTATTTGTATTTAAATTTTCCATATAGTGTGATTTTAGAATAATTTTGGATGTTTGGAAATTGACGAAATTGTCTGTAATATATTAAAAAATCAGTGTTGGACTTGAGTTTGTGAGGTACCAGATTCGATACCCGTATCGGAAAAAATATGTTTTTTTTTCAAATTGTCTACTAAAAGGAACTTTGCCAGGGATGAGATAAGTGTCCACAAGTCACATTGTAGGACTTAGTGTCTTCGGCTGGTCGTGGGTGCCCCGGTTGTGCGTCTTACTTCTTTTATTAATTTTCAGGATTAAACTTAGGCTAGTGCTATTTCCTAAACAGCTTAAAACTTTCTAAATATGGACTAAGCCGTGAAATACAGCTAGTAAATAATAATCCGCTCTTAAACCAAGTCAAAACTAGTTAAGAGTGTTGTAGACTCTAAAAATTCGCAGAACTTTATGTTTCGTTTTTGGTACATCATTAATATATAAAATTCTCGTGTCACGGTGTGCGTGTTTGAACTCCTCCGAAACACCTTGACCGATTCTCATGAAATTTTGTGAGCATATTGAGTAGCTCTGAGAATCGGCCAACATCTAGTTTTCATACCCTTAAGCGAAAAGGGTGTCTCATCCTAAGTTTTTTAAATAAAATCACATTAAAAAAAGGAGCAGTGGCCGGGTCAGCTAGTCTTATATATAAAATTCCCGTGTCACAATGTTAGTAACCGTACTCCTCCGAAACGGCTTGACCGATTTTCATGATATTTTGTGAGCATATTGAGTAGTCTGATAATCGGCTAACATATATAATATTATTTTTTATAACCCTAATTAATGAGGGTGAATCACAGCGAAATAGCAGAATAACGTCTGCCAGGTCAGCTAGTAGCTTATAAGATTTCAACCTCTCTTGTCAAAAAGTGCAGAACAGACTGAGCAGCTGAGCAGTTTGAATATCATTACATAATGACTTTGGTACAATGTCAAATATGAAAACACAATAATTAAGAAGTTTTACAAAAATGTTTGAAATCATCTCAATAGGTACCGATTTATATACTGACTGTATATTATTCTAAAAAAACGGGTTGCACTCCGGGAAACCCAGCAGAAGTGAAAACTTGAACATAAACGTTTTGCATTTTTGATATTTTTTTGAATAGTTAGGGAATAATTTTCCACGAACTGCTTTTATTATCAGTATGAAAGTATTGTCATTTATATGGCAGAATTCATTTATTGCGCTATCGTACACAAACATGACAACACGTACATTCGCGCAAGCGCCCTGCGCCGTCTTATTCGCTCGAGCGCCCTGTGCCGACTTACGAATTTTCGATTAGGTCACGTGTCCGCGAGTTTAGAAGTTTTTACCCATTCCAAAAGTGCGCAACGCCGCTAAAGTTTTTACTTAAAAAAATACGCACAAACAGTGGTATAACTATTCCCGCAACAAAGTGTGAAGTGATCATTCTTATAATCTGTGCTCAGGTAGGACAAAATTAACACGAGCTACTTATTTGAGGAGATACAGAAAACTTTTCTAGTATTTCGTATCCCGGCAATTTCTCAAACAACTTTATCATCTCCGAGATTCACTTGAAACGTGTAGACGCCAACTGTATGCTTTTATTTTTTTCATATTTTTAATAATTTATGTGTTGTTCTCAGAGAGCAGTAAATTGAAATCGTATTTTCTATACTCCACATTTATATCGTTAGCACAAAACGATGAAAAGCTTTTTGATTTATGTTCAGTTTTTTCCTTTGTTCTAATGTTATATAAGTCTTAATATCATTTATTGGAGGTATTTTGTAAGCGGTTTACTTCTGGATATTCTCGTAAAATATATTTTACGTAAATTAAAATTGTTACGTTTGCTTTAATATTATTCTAACATTAACATTATCATTTACTAGAGATATTTAAAACCGTTTTTCATTTTCTAAATACAAATATTCATATTATAAGCAAACTTGACAGGTAATAATTGTGTAGAAATTAAGAAATATGTAATATGTTTAGTTGCCGTTTAAAGTGATATTTTAAATTAAAAACAAACAAAAACACATTTTAAGCATGGGAAAAGTACCTACTAAAAATAAATACGTTTTACTGCTACCATTGCTTTCTTGTCAACCAGCTCGAAAAACTTAAAAAACACAGGGCCGAGGCACGGCTAGCAGTTTTATGAAGACCTATGAAGATCATTAACACCATAGAATGATTGAATGATTTTTGCATATTGTACGAGCTCAGCACTTATTATGTGCTTAAGCATAGTGCAGCGTCAGCAGGTTTCCACTTTGCGACTGCAAGCCGCGGCTCGCATTTTTACAAAAAATATCATCATTTCGTATCAGACTCTCGCGTCTGGCGGACTCAGTATCAAATCATTATCATTCAATCAATCGATCAAAGAATCAAACAATCAATCTATCAATCGAGTCGTATCATAAATCATTTAAACAGTAATAATAATCAATAGTTTAAATATAAATTAATCATAGATTAAAGTATAATGAGCATCAGTGCATAATTATATTATTATTTACAAGTTTTAAAATCTTTTTCATTTTATTTAATTTCTTCTAGTAAATCATTGAATTAATTATCATCAAAAGTCTGTAGGACGCTTGCATATTTTAACTTACGGTTAGTGCCGATGTATTTCATAACTTTAAGAACAACTGTATTTTTGTTTGCCTTCCGATATTTGAAAGATAAAGTCCTATCTTTCAAATGTCGGACAAATATGTCTTTCTATCTCCTGGTTTCACCAAAACGTGTTTGATTTTTATAGCCACCTTTAAGTTATGTTTTCAACTTAAAATAACGTAGTGAAATGTTTTTTAGATTCTGATGCGTTTATTTTAAAAACAGACTATAAAAAATCTTTTAATGACTTGTGTGTTGCTTGCGGTTTTTAGAACTGTACTAGGCTCGTATTCATCAACCTTTACAATATCGTATTTAGTTACTTACATATTTATTTGCAATATGTGTATCTTTTATGTGATGGATATGTATTTGTGTACCTTGAGGTAAACCAAAAAAGATTTATTAAAGAATGCTCCTCTTCTTTCACAGTCCTAAATATATTTTATAAGATAATATAAAGAAACAAGCAGCAAAGAGATCCTTATATTTTAAAGAGGGCACCTACTTGGTATGTGAATGGGAGCAAGTTACGCTTGTTTTACAACACTTTAAAACAAGGCACTTACTGCTAGCGAGAAAGCGGATGGCTAGAAAAGAATGCATGCAGGTTTATGTTAGCGGTCTCCCAGACTATTTCCACCGAAATAATTAAAAGTTTTTACGATCCCCTCTTCTAGTGCCGTGTAAAGGTTCCAACGTCGTTCATCGTAACGGCGTGAATATCGACTTAGCAGTAAACTTGCTTATATTGGCCACTTTTATTTAAACGATTGTCTTTTATTTAGATGAATTTTCTTGATTACGTTTTCTAAATGGATTTAGAGTTCCGGCTCGTAGAGGGCCGTGCAGCAACTTGCTTGGGTATGGATCCACTGCTTTACTTATTCCTTTCGCCATAATGGTAGTGTCATGTTGGGTAACCTGTACACTTTTACATTAAGTTTGACACTCCGGCCACAGGACAGTCACGCACTTATTACATTTATGGTGTTTATACATATTGTTAATATTTGATGTGTGTCTTTCAAAATGTGTCTGACTTTAAAAAAAATGCATGCTTTATACTAATTTTAAATAAAATCTAAATACCTATTCGTGTCGTGATTGAGTCGTAAAGGTTACATGACTGTGTCGGATTTGTGTCGTTACCGTTATTTTAGTGTCGGTATTGGTATCTTGGAAATATCGTGATGGTGTGGTGAAGGTAATCTGAAAATCTCGTGACTGTATCCCAAAGAAGTTGTAACGAATTTGTAAATATATCGTGTCAGTATCGTGAAGATGAGGTGTCGATTATGACACATCAGGTCAGATATGATGAAGTCGTCCTAATGTCGTTACAGTGTCGTGACAGGGTCACAACTTCGTTACCGTATTATCACAAATTCATTATAATGTCGCGGTGACGAGGTTGTCGTGCCGATTTTGTAAATGTATCCTGATAAAGTCGTGAATGTATCGTGATTATGTCGGTAACGCGTTGCCCAATTAGGGACTTTGGCGTGTAACATCAGAAAATCCGTCAGCCTGTGTGGCTTAAAACAATTCAGAAACAAATTTATTTTTTTGGTCTAGACATACTTAAATAGATACCAAAGTCAATTTAATAAACACACAGACCTCAAACTGTAGACATAACTGGATCTGGGATCGTGAAGATTACATGACTTTGTCAGGAAGGTGTCATGAAGGTAACATGACTATCGTGTAGGTGTCAAGATGGCATCGGTGAGGGTGACGTGACAATGTCGGCCGGTGAGGTGTCAACTACGATATCGTTACCGTTATGATGACGTTACAGTGACAAAAAAAGTCTTAAAAGGGGCGTGATGATGTCGTTGAGTGACGTGAAGGTGTCGTTATGGGTTGTCACAAAGTCGTTATGGCGTCGTGATTTTATGTAATGGGATCGTTGTCAGCAAGATTGTCGTAAAGGTGACGAGACTATACGTAGTATCGTGACAGAGCTGTGAATGTGTCGTGACTAACGGCCAATGTTAATAATATTTCTCTAAAGATGGATTTCAAGCAATCTAGATAGCTGCGTATCCGCCGGCCTATCCTTTACCTAATTGCCATGTTTATCCTGTCCACAGATATGTTATTGGCAAGCGATAACATGAAGATGGATCAAAATATCAATCTTGGACAGCAAGTTTTGGATTAGGATTGATTATTAATATTGGCCGTAAGCCGTGATATAAGGTGGTGATAATATTGTGAAGGTGTTGTTTTAAAAGTAAATTCAGTACAATATTACCAACCACTATCTTTTTTTTCTGTTACTCAAAAACTTGATGTTTATAATTATGTATAATTATGTTGCCTTCAGAAGTGTACATATTAGATCTTACATTCTATGCATAGTGCTTACTACTATACCAATTATTGGCATGCAAACATAACATAATTATTTTAAAAGACGTAAAATTAACCCACAAATTATTACATTTAAAATAAATTTAAAAAAAGTTAGTAACAAATAGTTGCATGTTATCGATTCAAAGAAATAATATTAGGCACATAATGTCAAAATAATAATTAATAATAGTCATGTCAATTCGGATAGTTTTAAATAAAATTCAATAAATTCAAATTAAAAAAAGAAAACCCAACCCAACAAACCAAATGTTGTAATTTATAGCTTTATAAACGTAGATAACAATCGTAGAGTGCAATATACATAGATTCTGTATTATCAACCTTGGACAGTAAAATTACTTAACGTCATCCAACTGTTTATTTATAAGCGCAAGTCTACCACTAACCTTTAGCGCGGGATATAACAATGACCAGTGGGGTTACTCTTGAAGCTCGATTCAGACAATATTGGAAATTGGAATCGAGTATGTCAATTTAGGTACCTACTCTTGAACACAATACTGGCGAAATATTAACATTTAGTTTTAGTTGGCAATAATATATTTTATCGGATTTGTTGTTGATGTTTGCAAACAAAAGTATCCGACGCTGTTCAAAATCGGTTCCTTATCTGTTTTCCTATGCGGTAAAAGCGTTGAGACGTACCTAGTAATAAGTGCGGAGTTTTTTGTTTTAAATAGCTCAAACGTAGTGATTAGTTGTAATGTTTTTGGCATGCGGTTTTTTGTATAGTACGTTAAATATTGTATTTTAAAATATTACTATTTAACTTTTTACGGGAGGCGGTTCAGCTTGCGGACAAACCTATGTATGGTTTTTGCGAAGATTTTTTAAAAGTACCTCAAATGACATTTACGATTCTAATTTTTAATTCACAGGATATCGAGATTCGAGAGTAATCCTACAGGACCGATATTATAGCTATATCCTATACCATGTTATAGGATAAAGAGGTGGCACTAACTCCGGTTACTCAGCACTTTACCAACAAGTAACGATTGACGCGGGTGGTATAATCTGGTAACGTATATTACTAGCGGACGATAGTATAGTAACATTTTAAACCAATCAAAGAAATAACATGTGTACGTTTTGACGTTAACGATGCGTTGTCAAGCTTAAACTGCAATCGGAAGCTTCCTACGTGTATTTTATTGAATCAAGTTTTACTTTGCGGAAATCCAATGTAACAGATGTAGAATAAATCTCAATTTTGCTAATTTCGCGGATCAGTAAACCGAACGACACCTTAAAATGTGTTGCGTACTGCGTCCTTTGTACTTTTCAATTGATTTCTGGAAGATGCCTTAATAACTAAAAGGAACTTACGATAAGTGTGAGTTGATATACTTTTCGGTGAGTTCGTCGACAAAGTTGACGAATGATGTGAATGGTAGGATTGTTTTCCGAGCTCGTACCCTTTTCGTGGTCTGGTGGGAACTATGGTTGGGATTGCAATTTCCAGTATTCCTTTAAAGGTTTCCCGCCATAACAGTTATACGGGTTCCGCGGAATTAGCTAAAATAAGGTTCATTGTACATTCCATTAGTTCTTAATATTTTCGGTTAATCTGCCAAGTTGAAACAGGACAATAGCGAGTTTTGAAATTATAAAAGGATTTTAGGGTGACACCATTACATAAAAGTTGCGAGGGGCTTTACCACCTAGTTTTATAACCCATTAATTTATAATTGTCGATGTTTCATTATTAGACGATGCTTTCATTAGATTCCTGTGCCAAAAATAGAGAACATATTTTATTATGAGTATCATTACGTTACCATCATATTATTATAATTCATAATTTATTCAATTTATTGATTGCTTAATTACTAATCCCTAACATACTAGGCACGAAGATATAACTTATATACACACAATGCAACATATACATCGTTTCGGCATCAATCATAGGGCTTAAACGTTTTATTCTGTTTGTCGAGTGTTTGTTGCCACAGGCATTTTATCGATAACGATGGAGGTCTTGTATGCAAATAACTTCACTATATATGTAGATGCAATTATATGTGAATTCTCGAAGCCAAAGGCCTATGAAAAAATCCAAACGATATTAACATCCCATCCGTTTTATTAATCGCTCAATTGTATGTAAATTACCCTGTGTTTACATTTATCGATAATTTAATCATTTCAATTTTATAGTTAAGGGTAATTATTTTTATTTTTTATTTACAAACACTTGTATTGCTTTTCTATATTTTTTATGATATTAGAAGGCAAACAATTAGCACAAACGGATTTCCTACTGTTGAGAAATTCACGTCACCTAGAGACACCAAAGGTTGTAATGGTACGTTGCCTACCTGAGGCAAAAGGAAGCTTACTGGCTACCTTACCCTCTAAACTGGAACACGTCAACGGTAAGCGCCAACGTTATGGCAGCAAGAATAAATAAGTCGATGGTACCAATCCAGGCGAGTCGCTCTGAAACTCTTCCACTTAGAAGGATGTCATTGTTTTAGTGAACGTAAACCTACGCTCGCCTTTAACGAACTGCCTGGCAGGAAGGCACATGGTATATTCTGCAAAGAAGCCCGAATATCATGATTTATATCGATTTACTAATTAAACTCGTCGTCGTCTTCGTCGTGGGTATAACTAGTGTTATAATATAAATCATTTAAAATTTTCCCCTACGACATGGAAATTGTGTTTCCTGCCAGTTAAAACATAATCCTTTTTTTGTGTAGCGTTCGAGCAAAAATAACGAAGCTTGCTCCATCGAAGAGAAATGTAAATAGTGTAAGTTCGTAGTGCGTAGCGGTCGCGTAGCACCTGCTACGGACAGCTTCTACAGTCAAGCAGCTCGGACACGCAATTAAAATGTCTTATCCTGAAAGTTGGTTGAACGGATCTTGAAACGCTTGGTATTATAGTTTACAATATAAAACATATCAATAAATTATATAGACAAATTATAGTTACCATCGTTTTTTTTGAATAAACTAGCAGCTCTTCCCAGCTTCGCAAGGGTAGAGAAACTTTCATGTTACACAAAAACCTACCTCTTCAATCGTTCTGCATATTGAAAAACACATAAAAATCTAATCATACGTAGAGACAAACAGCGGAAAGTGACTTTGACTAATACTATGTAGTATTAATAAAAATGAGCTGTTTCTAATTTATCACACATATAAGAAATAAAGCCTGGTTGCGCTATAACACTTAACTAAAACATAAGATAAATTACATACAAGCATTCGTAATCGGCAGTCATAACATGCTCATCGATGAGGAATCTTTTTTTTATGTTACAGGAAGGCAAACAAACAGACGGATTTGACGGTATTGATGGTAAGAAATTCACGCCGCCTAGAGACACCAAATATGGTAATGGTGCGTTGCCAACCTAAGGTCAGGATGTTAGGCCTCGAGCAAAAGTAAGTTTACCGGCTAACTTACCCTCCGAACCGGAACACGTCATGACGTTATGGCGGCAGAATTAAGTAAGGCGGTGGTACCAATCCGGGCGAGTCGCTGCGAAACTCTACCACCTAGTCAGACGTCACGGTGTTAGTGATGGTAAGCCTATGCTCGCCTTTTACGAGCTCCCTGGCAAGAAAGGCAGATGGTCTATTCCGCAAAGGAGCCCGGACCAACACGGGGAATCTAAGCGATTTTCACGATGTTATAGTTGCGACCCTCGTTATTTACTCTTCTTACTATCTTTCTAAAAATGCCAAGAGCGTATTTATCTTTTGTTAAGATCAATCACCATCATGACATTACCTATTATATTATATGTAAACTACGAAGTTTTTCCTATTTGATTGATAAAACAAGAACGAAAACCCTATTGCTTCAATAGAGTGTGGGTAATAACTGTGACAATTAGGTTTAGTTTCCATACTATTTCATAAAACTCGTTTAACTAATATTTCTCTTATAACTTTCAGTTGCATCTCCGAGCCATTTAGAGTAGAAGCTGAAAGTAGCACGTGCTATCTGTCTTATCGATAAACACTGACTAAAGTAGAAGTAAAATTAAGTTGATATTATAATCTGTACCACAGTGTAATAAAGACTATAGCACCAAGCTAATCCCTGGAGCACTTTTGTCCGTGTTATTAAGAAGACGTTATACATTATTTAAACTTCTTCATATGGACCATAATTTAACTCACTATGAACTAAGGAGCTTTGTTATTTGCACACAAAGGAAGAATTACGTTTTAGCTGATATAAAATGTTTTATTTTCACTGCTGATAATAAGCTGTGCAGCTACTTATTCAGGTAAGAATCTTTTACCCTACCTATTTCTATCGTCATCTTGAAATTGTTATGTTTTGGTCTGGGTAATAGGAGAGCCGGTAGACCTGCACAATAAGACTATACCATTGCATTGCATTGCATGTAGTATGGTTTCTATAGGCCGTGGTGGTCTCTCAACAGACCATGTGTTTGTTTGGCTTATGTGTTTACACCATGAACACCTATTTTAAGCCAATGTATTATTACGACATTACTACGATATCAAATAAATAAATAAATATCTCTGGACAAGTCTCACAAATGGAATCTCACCCCAAAGTAAGCATTTTATATGCTTGTGTTATGGGTGTTAGTCAACGATTCTAATATATAGAATATACTTAAATATATACAAGAATAAATTTAATAAACACCCCGATCCGGAAATGCAAACATCCAAATGTTCATCACGCAAATGCCTGCCCCCGTCGGGAATCGAACCCGAGCCTTGCGGTTGTTAGGCGTGTACGCTAGCCACTCGACCAAGGAGGCGGTCAAAATGATAATAAATTAGTGCATTAAAACAGCAAAAACCAACTCCAAGTATTTCATTGGGTCCACGTCGGGATTTGATCACTCTTTTAAGATGGCAAAGAGTTCTGAAATGGTCCCACATAATTTTTATTAACATTTTATTAGTAGTTTTTAAGTTTTAAATAAGAGGTTATCAAGATACTACTAGTCGGATGATGATTACCGAAATAAGCGACCACCATGAAATGAAAATGAATGAAAAGTTGGCTATTGTCCGAAAAATTACGTAACAAAAATATAAAAAAGTACAGTGGATTTAAGTGTCTCCTCCTATATTGGAGTCGGTAAATAATTATATAATTGACTTTTGACTTGAAAAACACTTATATACTTAGACTAAATATTTCTAAAATATTACAAATCAGAACTTATTTTCATAATATTTTCCTCGTGTTGTTCCGGGTTCCTTAGCAGAATAGACCTTCCTACCAGGCAAAAAGCGAGCATAAGCTTGACATGTTTCGGTTGGCAGGAAAAGGTAGCCGCTAAACTTACATTTGCTCGAAGCCTTACATCCTCCTCAGGTTGCCAACGTGCCATCAGGATATCCGTCTGCTTGTTTGCCTTCCAATATCAGATGTAAAATAAGCCTTTATTTTGCTAATTCCGCGTAAGCAGTCTAACTGTTGTGGCAAATAATCCTCCAAACGACACAGAATGTGACAAGCCTAACTGACGTTCCCACCACCCACCTCCGCGACCAGAACACGAATATAGGAAGAGCTCGGGAAACAATATAAATTGTCACCAATTGTCACATTCTGTTGTTGTTGGCTTGTCACATTCTGTGTCGTTTGGAGGATTATTTGCCACAACAGTTACACTGCTTACGCGGAATCAGCAAAATAAAAGCTTATTTTACATCTGTTACAATGGATTTCCGCAAAATAACCCCTGATTCAATAAAATATTCCAATATCACAAAAAACGATAAAATATCGTAATATATGTAGACTATACACAGATTATTACAAAACGAAATTATACAAAATACATATTATCAACGTTTTGTCAGTGTTATTAAATAAACGTAGTTAAATAACGTTGCGTATTCACTCAGCATGCCAAAATTCATTGTTAGTTTGTTTAGAGGACTTTTAATCGGCTTACGTGTGGGACACAAATATATTGTAGCTGGGCTAGTATCAAACATTAAACATGAACCTCTATTAAGTACTTTCAGTGTGATGTTAGAGAATAGGTGTTAATTATGAATTTGCAGAATATTTAATTTTTTCGAGGATTTTTTTAATAATAGGGAAATATTGTTTGGACGAGGGTGCTTACGTTCACGCCTAACTCTACTAACCAACTGCGAGGCTTGGGTTTGATTTCCAACGGGGCCACGCGTTTGTGTGATAAACATTTAGATGTCTTTATTCCAAGTTCGGGTGGTTATTAAATTTATTCTGGTATCTACTTAAGTATTTCTATGTTTAGAATCATTGACTAGTATCTATGAAACAAGCATATAATTTGCTTAATTTGGGGTTAGATTCAATATGTGTCACTTCTCCAGGGATATTTAATATTTAAAAAATATCTACGTATTTATCTAATGGTATTTTATGATGTAAAAGTGAGAAAATAAGCACACATTTGATAGTAAACTAAGGATTTATAAGAAGGTACTTCTAGTGCCTTAATATTATGAGAGAAATAAAAATCGATGCCAGTATCACCACTACGTTTACCGTTATCACAGTCAATAAAATAAATAAAAGTTTAAAAAAATTAAAAAGCAGAACTAAAGAGTATGAAATATTTTTTTGTTTAATAAAAATAAGTGTTCAATAAAATTAAAGGATTGAGTGATTACTAAAATATATTTTTTTCGTATAATATTTCATTATATATTATCGTATAATTTTTCATGATATTTCATATATATATTTCATTATAACGTAATAAGTTACTAGTACTAATAGTGACTAAAAAGAAATTATAACATAATTAATTTTTTTAATCAATATTTTCTATGATGCATGACAATCAAATAGACAAAATTGCTTTATCATTAAGGCGTAAAATGTGCAGCAGACACCATCCTGCAAGCAGACACTTCCTTAGTCCTTCATTGGTCATAAGCGCCTGCCTTCTACCCTTTTAAAAATTGCACTGGGTTTATTGTTTTCCAAAATTAAAAACCCCCTTGGTAAAGTATTTTAAGGATTAATACCGTGTTTATAAAAACACAATTACAAATAATGTATTATTTCAAGCTAGTTTTAATTAACATAAAAGGGGTTAAACTGAGTCAATCCTCAAATATGTGTATATGCTATTATTGACTTTTTAAGTTCTTTTAAAGGAAATGATTTTGTCATACCTCCATGAATTTTGCATAAGTTTAACCTTGTCGCCTCTGTGGTCTAATGGTCTGGCGTCGGATTTTACTTCTCGAGGTCCCGGGTTCGCTCTCCAGGTTGGGCAACAAAATTAGAAAATGTTTACTTACTTTCAATTGTCTAATGAATATAATGTTGCCCGGGTTTGGATATGTGCCCGGTTGGCGATAAGCTTGCCGCCTATCACATTGTGGGACTTAGTGTCTTCGGCTAGTCGTGGGTGCCATGGATGTGCGTCTACCTACTCTGAACTATGTTTTTTTTTAATTAATGTGTTGTCCCTGGATCTTGAAAAGTGTGTGAAATTTTAATTAAGTGGGTCAAAAAACGTTACAAGATTCTGTTACATAGAAAGAAGATACTACTGAAGTTAATCTGTGTTTTAAAATATGCATTATTGAGAAACTCAATAACTAATGTTCGGATCTTGATCAAATTTATGTTGGACTATTTCTGAATCATAAAGTACTTAACTTAAAATAAGGGATATAGGTTCGAATCCTATTTTGAGCGATTTTTTTTTCTTTAAAATTTGTAGTTCATTAACAAAATAAATCATTAAAATACAAAAACAAAAATATCATTTAGACGAATTAGGGCCCTATTTTGGAGGTTGGTTGACAATGACTACCACAATTGCAACACATCTAATACACCAAAATAACTCTAGAAGAATAGAAATTAGGACATGAACACGTACATTGAACTATGAACCATGGGAATTAATTAAAAGCCGTAAGTGCGGAAAATAACGACGTTGTAAAGCAGCAATGAAATTATGACAGGAGGAAGATCACGTCAGTTAATATCGTAAAGACCGACGGATCTGCGGAAGTGTTATGGGGATCATTCGGTGAATATTAGTGCTTTCGTGACTACTTTACTTGACCTTATGCATCTCGCTTGAACCGCACTTAAGCTGGAAGTTTGACGTATAACTTTATTTACAAGAAACTTTGCAAAAAGTATAAAAGAAAATAGTTTATGTAGCGATCTCGGTAGTTTGAAAAGTGTATCAAAGTTTAGTCTTCTTTTTGTTATTGTTTGTATCATGCAGTCATATTTTACGAAGTTGGATTTATTCAATACACGCACATAGGTTTTTACATAATGTCACTTAAATACGTTCTATACGGTTGTAAACACGCCTTTTAACAATGGTAATGTTGGAAGATTTTTTTTTTTTAAGATAATTATTAGGTATATTCGGTTTAAATCTACAGTCCAGATGGATACAAATCAATGTACAGTTTTAGTCTTTTTACACTTTATACTTTTATTTTTAAATTAACTGACCTAATCTAAATTTAATTATGTAATAACAACTCTATATAGATATAATTATGTGGAAGAGCTATCTGTTTATTTGTTCTTAGTTCGTACTAAGAAAAATTATCAAGTTTAATTAATTTGCATCAAGTTATTACTATTATTTAAAGTGATATAAGTCATTATAATCAGTCAAGTCAGGGTCATAGGTATTGCGGTAATAGCCTTACTAAGCTTTGGCAGTAAACGATTTGGCAGCGCCGAGAACACGTTCGATACACAAATTTCTTCATGAACTTTTCACTTATGCCGGGTGTAATGAATTTATTTGCAATTAAACGAAATTGCACATAATACTATCAAAATTGACTAATTAAATCATTATTTTTACAAAATTCAATAATGATGAAAAACCTGAGTCCATATTTTCTATAGATTCCATCAAAATTATGCACCTATTAAATAAACATTGGTTCAGTTTGTAAAACATTCTAGAATCGTCAAAACTGGTTCACTTTTTTTATTTTATATTTATTTTGGCTTTGGGCATGTGAGTCAACATAAATGCCATTATTCAAATTAAAATTTGCATCAAGTTACTCGATTTTGAAATTAGGTTATTCAAAGGCCGACATTTCACGATCAGATCAATCGGATATTGTTTTGTATGAAAAGTATATTCATATTTGTATGAAAAGGGTAATGAATGTGAAGGAAGCAAGACAGGTTTGTCAGGATCGTGAGGTCTGGCACTCGATACTCTCTGCCTACCCCGTAAGGGACTTGGCGTGAAGATATGTATGTATGTATGTATGTAAGTTATTCAAAACTAGTCATTAGTCGTTAATAAAAGTCATGTCAGAATCTTGAGTAAAGCGGTGGTCTTCTTACTCAAGCTCATTAGTTATAAACTATAACTATTAATCTCAGCTATATCTAACGTTACTAGATAATAATAAAACAGCCTTGATCATTTAATTTTTTTACAACAAAACTTTTTTTAATTTAATACAACGGTTTTCATATAATCTATGTCAAGAAGCATCTAAGCCGGGTAGTAATACCTACCATCGTCCCTCATTACTGGAGTGTTAAGATGTACCATCAAATACTCGATTCAGGTTCCGATAATGAGATCGTACGGATGACAAGTACATGACCTACAAGTTTTTCTTCATAAAATATTTTTACTGCTTTTATTTTAGTTACAGTTTGTGGTATTTTTGATGTCGAGATTTTTTTTACAGTTACACGTTCGCTTTTTTTTGTATTAAGTCGCTATTTGTGAAATTAGTGAATTTATTTTGAAAAAAATAATGTAAACTTTAATCTAAAAAAAAATATTTAATTTGCAATTATCCACCAGAAATATATACTTAACTATTATTGCGCGACGAAACAAGAAAGACAGTGCGCAATTTGTTGCAAATTAAAAAAAAAACATTTGGATTTAATTAAGGGTTTTCACAATGTGACGCCTTCTATCATATTGCCAGTGTTGACAGATTTTGAACAAATATCCTTTGTGTTTATCTTCATTTATAAATATTGTGTTATTACATTTGAGCTTCACTTGTAACACTAACAGTCACATTTAGAGACATCAGTTATCTTTTAATCAGTCAGTTAGTCGATAAATCGAAAAAAAGTGTCTAAATGAAAGATGAAATATTAACTGATGTCTCTGAAATTGGTCATTAGTTTTAACAAAGCTTTCTTTATCGTTGTCGTCGTCGTGCGCGGGTTACATACGACTCCCCAATAATACCTTTTTTATGATGTCGGAAAGCAAACAAACAAGTTTACCAGCTACCTTATCGTCCGAACCGGAACCATTCAATGTCAAGCACTGATGTTATGTTGGCAAGAATACGAAAGGCACTGGTAACAACCCGGGCGAGTCGCTGCGAAACTCTACCACATAGTAGGATGTCACGGTGATAGTGACGGTAAGCCTGTGCTCACCTTTTACGAGCTGCTTGGCAGGAAAGCAGATGGTCTATTCTGCAATGCAGCCCGGACCAACACGAGGGAAAAATGACTACTGAAATATTACTGAACTTTGGGTTTGATTACGTCCCTCAACTAAATCTTCCCAACGATGTACACAAATAATGTCAGTCCGATAACACATTAATGGCTACCGGAGAAACCTTCGAGAACCTTCTCAAGAAGTAAATGACCACCAAATATGACCATTTGTGTAGGTGACCTTAAAAATGCAATATCTAAAACACTTAGGTTTACTGATACTGCCCAGGAGCTTTCAAGAGCACTTCAGTCATATATTTCTCTAAATCAAAATGGTGCCTTACAGGTATCTATGTACGAAGTACCTACATGGTCTGAAAAAATACTGAGTAGTGGGTGCTTTAGGACTATGTATAACAGCGTGCAGCGTACCATAACTATAAGACATCCGCGGATATGGACACTCAAACTTAGGCTCTTGAATCAACGTCTACGATTGAAGTGAGAAGTCTCGCACGATAGCAGACTTTAGTGAGATGGTACAACTCTTACAAAAATCAAGAAGTAAGTTAATGCCATATTGCCTTTTTTTTCTTACCTGGATAGATCGAAGGGAGCAAATCACGTTCAGACTAGCTCAGGTTTTC
>NJDD01002102.1:98830-111264 GCA_002245505.1 Calephelis nemesis
TACAATATTTATGGCAAGACTAGGTAGTTCTTTTTAACCCATGATAAAGAGGTTTTTAATTTTTTGGATATTTATAAGACATTTACTCGGTCAGTGGAGATCAGGTTGATGTATTTTTTCGAATGGTAGGTTCAAATTTCCAGGTGATCTAATACATATAACTTAAAATTAACGATTCAAGCCAGTAAAACCACAAAAAACCGACTTCTATTTCAATAAGTACGTCATCGACGTACTCGAAAAAATTAAATATTTACCTCGATTTTCTGGGATTTCATAACCAGATTCAGACTTGGTGCCAATAAGACCACCTCGAAAGTGCGTCACGTCAAATAAAAAATAATTTTAAGTCGGTTAAAAATCTGTATATTAGTGATCGCATCAAGCGTGAACGGAAGGACCAGTTTTACTTAATCTTATTATGTTGTGTTAGTTATTGTCCGTCTTGGTAAATGGTAAGCACTGACGCTTCGGCGACAAAAGTCGTTGAAGGCATCGTAAAATGTTACTTTGGTAAACATTTACTATCAGAAATGGGGTAAAAAATGAACAAAATTGGTACAGCGGTTAAGCTGTGAAAGAGTAATTAGATGACAGACAGACATTTGCATATATTATAATAGTAATAGAAATTGGTACAATGGATGACAAGTCTATTTTAATCAGATGCTTTACGCTTATCTTCTTACTACAATAAAATTTAGACGCGTTTATCTAAACACTGTCTGACCTGGCATCACGTGATTGGCTTAGAATCAAATTTTAGGCAGTAAGTTTAGTAAAACATGTGTGGAAAGTTTTTTTTAGAAGTAGGTAGTTAACGTCTTATCAGAGTTTTCAATTATTATTTACGCCTTAATTTTTATTTATTTCTTTAAACTTTATTGTACACAAACAAAGAATGTGAGTACAAAAAGCGATCTTAATGCTAAATGCATTCTCTCCCAGTCAACGTTTAGGCTAACAGAGATCAAATATGTTTTTTTTTATGATATTGGAAGGCAAAGAAGCAGACGAATTTCCTGATGGTAAAAAATTTCCGCCGCCTAGAGACACCAAAGGTGATAATGGTGCGTTGCCAACCTGAGGCCGGGATGATAGGCCTTGAGCAAAAGTTAGTTTACCGGATACCTTACCCTAAGAACTGGAACACGTCATGACGTTATGGCGGCAGGAATAGGTAAGGCGGTGGTACCAATCCGGGTTAGTCGCTGCGAAACTCTACCACCTCGTAAAATGTAGGTACCAAATACACAAAAACAGAGAAAAAACATATTATAAAAAGGAACCTTACATTTTTCATACTCAAAAAACCCATTTCTTTAATGCAATTCCATTTTAAACAATATTAAGTTTCATCTAAAATAAATTTGTAACACCAACTGGTTTTAAAACGCAGTTTATTTGAGTTAATCCAGTATTGAGGGATGTTGAATTACAAACAGAAATATGCGTAACTCGAAGTAGTTGGGGCCTACCAAATCACTTCAGATGAGTGGCAAGTTACTCTACCCAAAGCATAAATATGACCTATTTTCATTTAATTCGTTATTAAGCGCTTTAGTTCGCTAAAAGATTTTAATTTCCATGTTGAAAATAAAACGTGTTCAACATTGTAAGAGCTGTGTTAGCTAAGTGGGTAGAAAAACTACAACTTTTACCGATATAAAGTTAGGTTAGGTATTTCGAATTGATGTTTACTTGATATTTTGTAAAAAATAAGTTTTTAACAAATAACAACATCTACGTATGTATATATATTATTTGTAAGGGCTATTATAAGTAGCAGAATTGAGAAGTAATATTTAAAACGTACCAAATAAGTCCCAAAAGTGTAAGTTGATTTTGGGATTTTTAAGAGTTGCCATGACCACTTTCTGGTTCCATTTTCAGATCAGATCCATCTCATAACAATTTTGCATTGTATATAAATTTTACCATATAAATTTTGCCTTACCATGAACGAATGTGATTTCCATGTTGCTAAATCTCCACATCTAAAAGCATCTTTAGGACACGTGCCACCAAGTTTATTCCCAGTTGTAATGGGGAAGGCGGTAGATTATTATCCGGGAAAAATTTTGCATAGCACTCTACTATCACCGCAGCAGCAGTCTTGTTGCCTATTTAACCAATTCCACCTCTTACAAGCTGACAGGTAAAGAGGCAGATGGTCTATTCTTCATTGGGGACCCAAACCGATGCTTAGAATACTATCAATAAGTGAAAAATCTGCTATCAAAACCTCCAAGTCATAAACGACTTTTAGTACCCTTTATGTTAAATCCTTACGTAATTATAGCGTATCGACCAAGTTGTCTAACATTAAAAGTTAGTAAATAAGTAGAAATACTTCTTTAAAGAGTGAGATATATAAATTTTGTTAACCTGTATATATTCTAAGAACTTGTATTGACTTCTGACACTGAAGCACATAATCAAAACCAATTGTCGATTCAGTTTTTTATGATATTGAAAGCCAAATAAGTAGACGAAATTTCTGACGGTAATAATTTCACGCTGCCTAGAGACACCAAAGGTGGTAATGGTACGTTGGCAACCTGAAGCCAGGATGTTAGCCCTCGAGCAAAAGTAATCTTACCGGCTACCTTACCCTCTAAACCGGAACAAGACAACGGCAAGTGCCGACGTTATGGCAGCAGGAATAAGTAAGTCGGTGGTACCAATCCGTACCAATCGCTGCGAAACTCTATCACCTAGTAGGATGTCGCGGTGCTAGTGACGGTAAGCCTATGCTCGCCTTTTGTGAGCTGTCTGGCAGGAAGGCAGATGGTCTATCCTGGAAAGGAGCCCAGACTAATATTATAATTCCGATAGTTTGATGTAGTAAATAAGTCCGCTAGTAGCTAATGATGTACGGTCATATGTTACTTTTATACACAATAACTACAGAACCTTACAGTAACATACTTTAAATATAAAGAAAATGATAGACTAAATCATGGATCCTTTCTATATAATATACGAGAGGCCCGCTCCGGCTTCACACGGTTATACAATATACATACCTTCACCTTCAATCACTTTATCTATAAAAAAACCGCATCAAAATCTGTTGCGTAGTTTAAAATATTTAAGCATACAAAAGGACATAGGGACAGAGAAAGCGACTTTGTTTTATACTGTGTAGTGATAAGAATAATTAAACGCAGTAAAAGTGCAAAAACCGACTCCAACTATTTTATTGGTTACCACGTCTCGATATGATAGTTCTTTTTTTGAAAGATAGCAACGGTTCCAAAATGGTCCCACATAAGTTTAAAACCCGAAGTAGTAGTTTTTTTTTTAAACGCGAATCATGTACAAAATAAAATGAAACCTCGGAGCCATGACCTATCTTTCTAAAAAACGACCTTCAAAATCGATGGGTAATTAAACAACATACAAAAAAAACAAAACTTACAGTCAAATTGAGGAACCTCTTATTTTTTGTAATCGGTTGAAAAATTAATCCCCTTTTCCCGTGGTTACACATCACGCCTAAACGATTGAACCATTTTTTTTGTGTTAGCTATTGTCAAGAAGAGGTTCTTTTAAAGAGAAAAATCGGGAAAATTGCAGGGAAAATATGAAAAACAATACCTTAATTTTCTCATACCAACTGTTAGTATCTGTTAATGTCAGCTAGTTTTCTATGAACTTGGATGTAGGCAAAGTCGGAGGTTGAAGCTAGTGTTCAGTACAACAATAATCTTTATTTATTTAAATATTTGGAGCGTACTTTTGAACTGAATGACTGGATTAAAATGTAGCAAATAAAGATAATTACAACGTACTGGTGAATGAAAATATTCTTCCAGACAGACGCTGCCCCAGTTAAAATGTATGTCGCTGTGTCAGACGGCACAGCCTATTTATTTTTTTACAATTACGGGAAAGCCGTATATCCCGTTCCATTATGGTTTTAAAATATTTATGAATTAGGTTGTATGTACATGTACTTTTTCGATGTCGAGATGTGAAGACCTCATCGCCTACTAGTATTGAATAGAATATTTCACTAGTGCTGTTATAAATAGGCAGTAGAGTACTGTGCAAAAGTAGTAGGTAGTAGAGTTTACTAGGTAATAGAGTTTAGCAGCGACTCGCCCGGATTGGTACCACCGCCTTACCTATTCCTGTTCCGGTTCGGAGGGTAAGTTAGCCGGTAAACTTACTTTTGCTCGAGGCCTAACATCACGGCCTTAGGTTGACAACGCACCATTACCACTTTTGGTGTCTCTAGGTGGCGTGAATTTCTTAATATCAGGAAATCCGTCTGCTTGTTTGCCTTCCAATATCATAAAAAACCCGTCTGGATTAATATCAACGCCTTTCTCTTGACGCCTGTTAATAATTGTCATTGTCCTTTTTCATGCTAAAGGACAGGGTAACCGGAAGATTAGCATACATTACATTCAGCTATTAGATAGCGTTACACCAGTAACATCAACGGTGTGAATAAGCAGCCGTTTCCTTTTTTATAACTAGTGACACAAAAAAGGTATTTAATATGCATTCAGTTTCGCTTCAATACAAGTGGTGTTATTAACATAATAGGCCTTTGTTTTTTTATAAAAAGTCGTCTGAAGCGAGACTGTCTTTTTTAAGGGTAAAAGTTGTCACGTAGAAGGTTGTTTATTTATTTTTTATTTTATTACCCCAACAGAAAAAGAGAGGTGATGTGTGCACGTGTATGGCATCATAACTTTTAAATGGATGGACCGTTTTTATGCCATTTTTTTAAAGCTAACGATCGAGATGATTCTTGTCCATATTATATAGGTACTTGCCTAGTGATTTACAGATATACATTGTAAAACTTAATCAAATATTTAAGTAAAATTATTAGTTTCCCGTGAATTCATCTGTGTTTCTAAGTATTTCCATTTTCCATGGCAACTAATTTATACGAGTAAAGACACTAAGTTGTTTTTCACGATATAGGCAATGGAAGCCCACAACCTAAAGTCTAACATGAATGTCTAGTTTAAGTCTAAGTAGAAGAGATAAGCTCAAAGAAACTAATACATGACAATTAAAGTATATGTATTTTTAAAGGCAAATAGATACTTTATTTTGTTATTGATTTAGTGTGTTGTGACACTTTTTTAAAGTAATTTTAATGTTTGCCCATTGTACTGTATTATCTTTATGTTTATGTTTGTGATAACGTTTTGTGTACAATAAAGATATTATTATTATTGTTATTATAATGTTTATATACATAGTCATCATCATCGTTTTAACGTTTTTTCATTTTAACTTTTAAAAATTTTGATTCTTAATACATACCTAGTAAGAATACAAATATTGTTTACTAAAAGCCTCAAAGCCAATCTTAAGATTTTTTTTTCAGAAATATGAAATCAAACATATTTTTTTAGAACACAAAACAAAAACTGGGTTGTAGAATGCTGTGCAGGCCAGGACTTGTATTTTTTATGCATTAATAGGAAGGAGGGCCTAATGCCATACAGAATTTTCTATCAGTCAGCCAGTAGACACAGTCGAAAGGATTATTACTACCAGGACTTATCTATTCCTGTATCCATAGCAGTTGTACTCGGCATTGCTGGATGTGGTGACCAGTAGATTTTCACGGGGATCTAGATCAAAAAAAAAAATGTCTATGGTGCATATAGGTGACAGTGGCCTCTACTGCGCGAGCTTGTTCGTAATTGTATAACAAAAAAAACGACGGGTTGCACTCCGGGAGTACAAGCAGAAATAAAATCTAGAATATAAACGTTGTGCATTTTTGATACTTTGGAATGGTTAGGGAAAAATCTCGCACGAATCGCTTTAATTATCAGTATAAAAGTACTATCATTTATGTGGTAGAATACAATATTCATTTATTGCTCTATCGTACACAAACATGACAACACATAAACATTCGCGCAAGCGCCCTGGGCCATCTTACGAATTTTCGATCAGGTCACGTGTCCTGACGCGGGTTTAGAAGTTTTCCAAAAAATTGTGCAACGCCACTAAAAACACAGTTTATTAACTGCACCGCTCGTTAATTATCCGAATCGTAGATAACATTAGAAAATTCAATTAATTAACTCAACCAAAATCAGAACCCTATAATGAATGATCACGTTTAGGTTTCTACACGATAATTTTATGAGCATGAGCTCTCTAATTTGATTGCGTTGGAAAACCAATAGGCAATTTAGCATCGTGTTATCTTTAAGCTGCTTTGTTGGGGTCCTGGACTAATGATAGAGTGAGTTGACGTATATACATTTTCATGTAGTACACAGATTATGATATATCTTTGATTATGGTATGAATAAGAAATCACAAATTCCATTAATACATTGTAGTTATACAAATAGGATTCGATTGATGTATTATTGTAAGATGGATCAAATTTAAAATACTTAATGTAGTTTTAATACTGTATTTATTCTGGCTAAGGTCTAATAACTAAATATTATTATTGTTATTAATTACATTTTTGTTTTCAAATTATATTCAGTTGACAATATTAGAGTAATGTTTTACGGTACATAATATAATTTGATTTAACTTAAACTTTAAACAATTTAAAAGTACTTTAATCTACTTGATGATAAAACAGTTTATTAAAAATTATTACCATAATCATCTATGGTTTAGAGGTCTGGTGTTGACTTGACTTCTTGACGTACAAAATGCAATTTTCTTATCGGGTAACAAATGCTACGTTACTTTTAATACCACCTAAAATATGTGTTCAAAGTGTAATCAAAAAACTAAGTTTTTTTTATATTTTCCATCGTCGGCGGTTGGGAAAACTTCCAAACATTCATATTTTTTAATGAAGAAACACTTGTACTGTTTTACGTATCACTTATAATTTATTATTTTACAAATAGCCTACAGGTTTCGCTTAGACAACATCATCTGGGCCAGAATTTAAACTACTAAACAATGTTTTTGATTTCTAACCGTAAATTCGTTTTACATATCTTCATGCCAAGTCCCTTACGGGGTAGCCAGAGATTATTTAGTATTCATTTTATAGTGGGTAGATACAAAAACTTGAATACGTTATACAATGGAGTTGCTAGCTATTGATTCTTTCCCCTCTGGATTGGGAAATTAGTACCATTTGAGAAAATAATACACATAATACACGTCAATTACCACCACTTTATTAATCAATTAATAAATTGAATTTGCTGTTTTATACGTATGTAAAACTTAATATTAATTTTGATATGAACATTTACTATTTTTTTTTAAATCAACTGACTCTAGCATAAATAAGTTTTATATGTATTATATAAAACAGTTGTGTAAACTTTATATCCATTTTACACAACTATGTTACGTAATATTTTAATGTTTAGAAATATCTAACATTACAGAATAATTGCTAAAGAAAATGTTACTTTAATATTTTCACGGTAAGTCAGCCGTAAAGTTAGCAGTCTCTATTTGTCCTCTTGGGGACCTGTGTCGATGTAATCTGCACCAGGCTGCGATGAAATATGAAAGTTTTTAATATAGATAACTAATAAGAAACTGTAAAATTGCTACAATATTTACATGTTTAGCTGAACTGCTATCATTTTGAAGTTGTTTTACTTATTTTGTTAGTTGTAAAAAGTATTTGAAATCTATCTTTCATAGTTGCAAGGGCATAACGCTATGCGTGACAAGATGTTGTTACGAAAATTTATATATTAATACGTGAAGCAAAATCTTTGGACCCCTATTTAAGAAAATTGCGCAGACGGAGGATCATGAAATTTGGCACACTTATAGTTTATGTATAGGAGAAGTGCAGAACGCTAAATTTTTTTAATAATATTGCTAATAAAGTGCATTAATTCAAAAAATTAAATGTTACCCACACTGCCATTCATTTGACACACACAAACAAATATATTGATGATAACGTTAAAATATCACAGATGGCGTACAAACAGTTTGGAAACAAAGTAGTTGGTCTGTTGAAAAAATACAGATGGCGTTATTATCAACAAGATATTAAAATTTAATGTATATTATTAATTTCGACTAATAAGCGACCACTAGTAGTACTAGTAGTACTACTAGAAGTAAATTATAAGCGAATGATTTAGTCGATCACATATAATTATTATGTTATTATCGAGAATAAAATCTTATCGTAATATTTAATAAAAATTGAGCAGTATGTAAAAAAAAAAACTAAATTTTAATAGCGGAACCCCTGATCATACTGTCACGTAAATAAGTAAGCTAAGAACATATTTAACGTTATAATAGACATTGGCTAAATAAGGTTGTTTTATTTGCTCAGACTAGGTAGTTTTGCTCAGATATTTACATGTACCTACATATAGATTAAAAAAGCATTTTCAAAATTATAAAACGAAAACCTCTTCGCCTCTGAGGCTTAGCTTTCCGGCGTCGGACTTCACTTCTTGATGTCCCGACTTCGATCTCCGGGTCGGGAAACTTAAAAACAAGAAAGTTTGTAGTTTCAATTTTTTCATACAGTTTATGTTGCCCGGGATTGGATATGTTCCCGGTTGACGATAGGCTTGCCACCTATCACATTATGGGACTTAGTGTCTTCGGCTAGTCGTTGGTGTCTTGATTGTGCCTCTGTAAGCAGAGGCACACAAAGTAAACACAAAAAAACGGTAAGCCGTTTCGGTGATATGAGCATGAAGATACTATAACTTATTTTCAAGACATTCACGGGCCGCAAAAAAGACGTCAGCAGGCCGCAGGTTGCCGACCGCTGTTTTAACTTTTTAGTATCTTGCCCACAAATATCAAGTTTTCATGTGGCTACGCATTTTATTAATCTATAAAAATGTCCCTGTGGTTTAGTCAACAGCTGTTGAACTTGATTGACTTTTCTTCTTCTTCTTTAAAAGAAAGGAAAATGTCACCTCACACGGGATTTGTTTGAACCTTTTTGTCTCTCGCTTAAAATTACTCGAATTACATTTTGAGCTAATGAGGACTTAATTCTTGTGGTGACATTTTTCTTTTTTTTTCTTTTTGACATTTTCTAATTTAAAGTGCCCATTCCCGCGAAGAAATGGATGGAGATAAAACCAGGGTAACACGAATTGTCGAAAGTACTTAGTCCCACAATGTGACAGCTGGGCTAAGTTGTTTGAATAGAAATTGTCAAATAATTATGAAAAAACATTATTAAAAATAGCTTGAACTTATTTATCTGAGCAAGCTAGGTCTTCAAGCGAGTGGTGGTTATTCTCATGTTCACAAACTAAACTTATTTTAAATGGATGTTGTCCTTTTCAAGTGAAAGAAAAACAAACGAGATGGAACACCTTAAACATGTCGAATTAGTCCGGACATGTCAAATCGTGACGTTTTCTATAAATTTTTGCCAAATGATAGATTAAACGTCTGCAGGAATGACGTTTACAGACTAATTTGACGTGTAACGAAAAATGTTTCGTCTCTTTCTATTGCTCTCATAGAAAGAAGATAGCGATAACTTAAAATTAGTTTATTGAGTGCGCAACAAAATTACCACCAATGTCTACAAATTACAAATTATAGATACTTTTTTAGAAGTAATAAGGTAAGAACAAATATTTTTTTTTTGTTAAAGAAATTAAATGAACACGTAATTTTAAATTAACTGGTATGAGAAACGAACCCAGGCAAGTTTAGTCAACGTCAAAATTGGAATGATAGACCGAGAGGTGAGGCTTTATAGTATGTGGAAATAGGTAACGGAATTTCCCAACCCAGATGTAGCTTTAGGCCTAAAACTGAAAAACCTGGGACGTGACACGTGCAAACGTTTTGTCAATCACAGAACAGGTATTTTTCACAAAATGTCGATGGCTACGGTTAGGTTCCTCTTTCCAATACAAATTATTTATTCCTTTAAACATTTTTAAACAAATTTACGATTAAATGTATTTAAATGCAATCCTACTAATGTTACAAATGCGAAAGTTTGTATGTTTATTTCTTTGTTACTTCTTCACGCAAAAAATGCTGAACCGATTTCTATGAAATTTGGCACACATAGAGGATATTACAACTTGGACTTGGACTTGTATTAACAAATAGAATTTTTATATCTAAAAATGTTTCCGTGTTAATATAACCACTCGGGCAACGCCGTGGGCAACAGCTTTTTTTTTCATAGAATTGAAAAAGCAATGTGTGCTTTGATAATAAAAAATGCCTACAAGCATAGATGCCAATGCTGCCAACATTGCCAAACTGTGACTGGTTTGGAAAGCTCAATTAACACAATAATGGTAAGCACTGACGTGAAGGCGGCTTGAGTAAAGCGATATCATCAATTGTGCCGAGTCTTGGTGTCTCTAGGTGTTGTGAATTTCTCACTATCAGGAAATCCGTCTGCTTGTTTGCCGCCTTCCAATATCATAAAATTTAAAAAAAATAAGTAACGATCGCGATGTTAGTGACAGTACTTTTTATCCTTCCTACCTCATGAGTTGCTTAACAGTAGGCTTGAGATTTTCAAGCAAATGATTTTACGAGTGTTGTGTTTGAGCTATTGTGCACATTTGTTGCTGCGAGGACACAAAAAATCGTTATCCTATTAATATTATAAATGCGAAAGTTTGTATGTATAGATGTTTGTTACTCTTTCACGCAAAAACTACAAAGCCGATTACGATGAAATTTGGTGTGTGGGTAGCTGAAGACCCAGAATAACATATAGGCTACTTTTTATCCCGGAGTTCCCGCGGGATTGGGACTTACGCGGGTGAAACCGCGGGGCGCAGCTAGTTTTATAATACGCCGCAGTTAACCATTATAAAGAGCTTCAATAATAAATCAACATCCAAAAGCTTTTGTTTTTTATAATCGATTGTATAAGTCTAAATGTTTGCTAGGAATTATTAATCGTACATTTGCCGTACATGTACGTATGTATCCATTTTACAACGAATTGCCGAAATATATGGATGCGAGAAATCAGAGTATTTGCCAGTACATGTTTTGTTCTACGACCGGCCATTTGTACTAAAGGTCAGTCAAGTGGAATTCGTATCGCGGCTCGGGAAATTGAAATCGAAAATTAAAATTTAGAAATGAGAATATCTTTTTGTTTAACTTTGGACGACTGTAAAGTAATCATCTGGTAGATTAACATTTTTTTCTATTTATCTTTTTTTGCACTGATTAGATTTGTACATAAGGCCTTATGTACTAGTCAGAAAATAGGAACGTAGCGGTCATACATACTTTGTGTGTAGGGTCACTTGCTTTTAAAAAGATAGGAGTGTTTTGATTCGTTATCATTCGTTCAGATAATTGCAAAAGTCCTAAATTGTACTTCATCAACAAGGAAGATCAGGTCTTAAAATTACAATGTTAGACCACAACCGAATGTCTTATCTCAAAAAAAAAAATATCCAGTATTATTTTTAGCAAGTATCATTTCAAAAAACTTTGTAAATATAATTTATGACTAGTGCGAGAAAAATCTAACTTTCACAGATAAAATACGAATAAGTAATATATGGATTCGACTACAAACCGAAAATGACAGAATTTTAGACAAAGTGTTTTATTCCCCTTATTCTAAAGCAATTTCATTAAAATCTCGTTTCGCTAATGGCTGGATAATCAACTTCAGCGATGGGTGGGTCTTAAATCTCAACCGTCAAATACTTTGGATAACAAAGTTGCCAAATGCGTAGGCTATAAATTCCTCTTTCGGACGTGCTAAGAGAAGGAAGAAAACAAGCGAGCGTTGTGTACCAGTGATGCGTACAACAATTCATAGTAGCTTTTATAACAAAATTAAAACAACATAAGTTAGTGAAATATGCGCTATGGTTGTTCCAATGTTGTTTTGTACTTTTGTCTTTTGGTTAGGCTACTCTGAAAGCCATTATCCGGATGCCAATTTTTGTTATTTTCTTTCCGAGTTTGATTTTGTGTTTTAAAAAGACTTTCATGTAGATAGCAAAGTAGAAATTATTTCGTTAGTCAAGATTTATTCTAAAATAACTAGACTTTAGAATATATACGTACAAGTGTTTTGTGAGAAGGCGCATTTTTAATAGTGAACAGAAATAGTCTAGTTTTGGGCATTGGGATATGATGACTTCGTTCCTCGCTAACGAATTGTATAGAAATGTAGACTGCTGCTAGAAGGTAGAGTCCTGCTAACTTGAATTGGTGCTTCCACTTTACCTATACCGGCTGCTATAACTTCAGTGCCCGCATCTGTCGTTTTACAATTTTAAACATAGGTTAGCCAGTTAGCCCTTATCTTTTATTGACAGCATACCTAAAACATAATTAGCGTAAAACATACCTTAACAAGGGAATTTTAAACAAGCACAAGTAACTATAAATTTTAAAGAAAGAAAAAATTTCGCCCCAGACAGGATTTGAACCTGTAACCTTTCGTCTCAAGCCGACGAATGCTCTAACCAATTGAGCTACTGAGGATTCAAGTCCCGTGG
>NJDD01002102.1:111936-156771 GCA_002245505.1 Calephelis nemesis
ACGTACAAGTGTTTTGTGAGAAGGCGCATTTTTAATAGTGAACAGAAATAGTCTAGTTTTGGGCATTGGGATATGATGACTTCGTTCCTTGCTAACGAATTGTATAGAAATGTAGACTGCTGCTAGAAGGTAGAGTCCTGCTAACTTGAATTGGTGCTTCCATTTTACCTATATCGGCTGCTATAACTTCAGTGCCCGCATCTGTCGTGGTACAATTTTAAACATAGGTTAGCCAGTTAGCCCTTATCTTTTATTGACAGCATACCTAAAACATAATTAGCGTAAAACATACCTTAACAAGGGAATTTTAAAGAAGCACAAGTAAAACATGTGATTTTTGTTTAATTATTGTAGAGCACGCGGCTAATAAGATCGACCATTTTTAACCGACTTTGAAAGAAGAAGTTAAAATGTTCGTGTTTATTTTTGTGTTTATGTTAATCGAATTCTTCGTCATTTGTAAACCGTTTTTAAAAATTCTATTTTTAATTGGAAATTTAGTACGAGTACGTTCGAGGTGCCCTAAACAAGCCAATACCTAAATCGAGAAAAATAACATTATTTTTGTTTACTTAGTGTAAGTAAGAGTTTAAAGTTTGATGTATCTGTGTACGTGTCTGTCTGTGGCAACATAACTCCAAAGCATTTTTTTTAAAACTAAAGTGATTGAGATAGCTTATAGCTAAGTTACGAATAAATTTCTTGCGAGTTACTGATTTTTTAATGTTACCTATTAGTTCGGCTTCATTTGAATTATTAAATATTACGAGTAATAACTAAATATCTATCTATCTATCTCTGTTTTAAAACATCTGATTACCCAGAAACGTGTTTTGAAATCATTACCTTTTTTCTTCCGTAGTCGGGAAAAAGCAAAATGAAGGGTTTAAATTACAGTAAATGAGATTGGCAATCTATTCACCGGAAGTCACGTCAGACAGTCTGTCGCCAATAATACTAATGATTCGCAAACCACCTGCAAATATGCTTTGAAATATCTGTTCTGCCTTCATCATACTGGAAACCTGACAGGAATATAAAATTACATTTCTTGAATTAGCTCTAAAGTAAGTTCATACTACTGTCAACGATAGTAATATACAGTAAGTACATAAATACAGACAAAATCCTGTTCATATTGAGAATCGAATCCAAATATATATGGTGAACATTTTAACGTTTTCGCTAACCACTTGACTAACGAGACGATAAATAATACTGATGACATTAAAATTTTAAAACTTTAAGCGAAATAAAACTGCAAAAAGCCGACTTCAACTTTAATGTATACGTCGTCTTAGTACAAAAAATGTTGTGTATTTTATTCGATATTTGGAAATTTGTCATCAGGTTCTGACTTGACTAAAGGACTACCTAGAAAGTATACTAAAAAATAAAATGACATGTTTCGAATAGTTCACAAATGAAGGCGAAATCAATTAATAAACATTTAAGAATTGTAACAGCCAAGCATTTTTATGTCATTGGGTGGTGAAGCATTATCTCGTAGCTCTGTGTATTTGTGGTTTAGAGAATTCACATCATCATGGAGGTGATCTCCATGATGACAAATGTAAAGTTTGGCAGGAGATTGCAGTTACTGAACGCTATACGGCTGTATTAATAACGTTCTACATCCTATTGTGACTGACCAAAGATTACGTGTCAGCAAAATTGTACTGAATTAAGCACTGGAAGGAGTCAAGTGCAAAACATTTTGCATGAGCACCTGAAGATTCAAAAGCTTAGCACTCGATGATATAACATATACGAGTGCCGATCTCTAACCACTCTTGGTATCAAAAACCTATAACGAAGTTTAATGGAGGAGAGTCATTGGCTGCCTATAACATTGTGACAGTTGATGAAACCTGGACGTATTGTTACGAAAATGTCAGTCAACAGGCATTGGTAAGAAAGGCTACCGAAAGTTAAAAAGAGTCATATCAACTTTTGATGGCAATTACGGGCAAAAAATGGTTGCGTCTTGTTTTAGGAAAATCGGATAGTAAGTAACAGACGCGCTTAGAAATCAAAAGGACAGTCATTGCAGACGCTTCTTCCTAGCCACGTCATCCTTCACCATGATGACGCCTTCGTACATTGCGTCAAGAGATCGAATGGCTATTTGAAGGCTTCAAATGTAAAATGTATGATGTATTCGCCGTACAGTTAAAACCTTGCATCTTGCGACTTTAAACTTAATGATTTACGATACTCAAGTCCAAAAGCGGCAATAAATGTACACCAAGCAACTACTCAACTACTACTACTACTACTCAACTACTACTACTACTACTACTCAACTACTACTCAAGACTGAACCCACTGCTTTTCACAACATTTCCAACCAAACCAATGGAATAACGTGTAAATAATGACGGTATTGTAGCTTGAAAAGCAATAAATTATTCATAAAAATCTTATCTAGTTTTTTTATCGGAATCCAGAAATTTTCAATATGATCTAAGTAGCTACTTTTCTATAAAAAAAGTTACATTTTGAGTTACGTAATAGTAAAACTTACTACGAAATTCAAATAACAACTTAGGATGATCTATACCTTCAATCATTCCTGCACTATCCGAGTAGCAAGTTATGAAAGAGCGTTGGACTATTTGTACTGAGAGTTGATAGATTTGTAATTTATGAACTACAAAACTTATGACTTGGAAAAATTTACGAGACAATCTGTAAAATATAGCCTATCAAACAAAAAAAAAAGAAAGACTGCTTGTGAAATCACAAGCATATGGTATAATCACTATGGTATACTGATCCGGCCTTGGACTTGACTACATGTGGTCTCTGGCTCAATTCCTGAGTAGGCAACTTAAAAGGTGTTTTTAAATTTTTTAATACGTAAAAAACAAATTTGTCCCGGATTGGACATTTGCCCGACTGATGATAAGTTTGCCATTTATCACATTGTTAGCCTTAATTGTATGTCTGCCTACGTCTCGTCGTCGAGGATAAGGGCATAAAAATACTTTAGAAGTTCAAATGTCCTTGCACATTCCGGGTAACAGGTTATGAAAGTTGAAAAAAAGTAAGTAAGTATCTTGGCGCCTATATCCCCGAAGAGATAGGCAGAGGCATAACCAGGGCACCCACGACTAGCCGAAGGCACTAGTCCCACAATGTGATAGGTGGCAAGCCTATTGCCAACCGGGCACATATCCAACCCAAAGCAACATTTTTTTTATTAGAAAATTGGTAAAACTAAATTTTAATTTGGTTGCCCGACTCAGGACTCGAACCCTGGACCTCATGCTATCAAGTCCAACCTGGACTGCTAGACCACACAGGCGATCATGTTCATGGTTATGAAAGTTGAACCATTTGTCCTAAGAATATCATATTTGTATTTATGAACTACAAAACTTATGACTTGGAAAAAATATTTGAATATCCGTAAAGTTTCCAATTAAACGAAAAAAAATAATGTTGAAGGAATCAGAAGATGCTAGAATAATAATTTTTACTCATATCTTATTTATATAAAAGTCTTGTGTCACGATGTATGTTGCCAATAAACTTCAAAACTACTGAACCGATTTCGAGAAAAAATTCTCATATAACTGTAGTTTGGTCCATTTTAAAAGATAGGGCAGTTTTTATCCGGATGTTGGTGGGACGAAGTTCGCTGGGGCAGCTAGTAAATATTATAAATGCGAAAATTTGTAAGAATGTGTGTACGTATGGTACTCGTTCACGCTCGAATGGCTGAACGGATTTGTCTGAAATTTGGAACACAGATAGATTGTGACTTGGATTAACATATAGACTACTTTTAATACCGATCGCACAACGGGTTACTGTGAAAGCGCGGGCGAAGCCGCAGGCAGCAGTTAGTATTTAATATTATTGTAAATAGTGAAAAACATTTTCATCAAAGTTACAGACTTATACCGATCAAATAAAAAAACAAATATCTGTTTTGTTTAATGCTTCGATAATTGGGAAGCCTTCTGAGAAAAAATAATCTTTTTATTTTATTATTTAGGATTTTGTTATTTTCTAAACTGAAATTTACTCATAAAATGTTAAATGTTTTCGCTAATTGGTACCTAAAGATTAAGGTTGTTATTGTTTTGTTTTGACCGCCTCGTTGGTCAAGTGGCTAGCGTACACGCCTAACTACATCAACCAACCCCGAGTCTCGGGTTCGATTCCCGACGGGGGTAGGCATTTGTGTGAAGAACATTGAGATGTCTGCATTTCCGGGTCTGGGTGTTTATTAAATTTATTCTGGTATCTATTTAAGTGTTTATATGTATTAGAATCGTTGATTAACACCCATAACACAAGCACATATTTTGCTTACTTTGGGGTTAGGTTCAATTTGTGTAATTTGTCCAGGGATATTTATTTATTTATTTTGATTAGACGTCAAAAATGGCTCTCCGGATGGTAATATATAGTTGTTGCTGTGGATACCATAGATGTTATAAGTACATGACTGACTTGTACTTAATGTGTTAGACCTAATTTGAAAGTTTATTCATCTACAAAAATCACTTGTCGCTAGTAGTAAAGCTAGTACTTGGTCGTTTTTGTGGTCTAGCGGTCCGATGTAGGACTTGACTTCATGAGGCCAAGGCTCATTTGCCGGGTCGGGGCAATAGAAAAATAATGTGTTTTATTAATTTCCTAATAAAAAATAACGTTGCCCATGATCAGATTTGTGCCCAATTAGCGATAAGTTTGCAACTTATCATATCTTACGTCTTAGAGCCCTCGGCTAGTCGTTGCTACCCTGGTTACGACTATACATACCAATTCTGGGATACGTACCTTAAGATAATATTAACTCAAACCTACAAAACAAAATCTACATACAAATTTAAGAGCTGTTAGTAATTACGACTTAAACGATTTTGTAAGTAACGTTAATACAATTTGCAAAAGTAATTCATTTGGTATCTGCAACACAATTAAAATTTCTTAAGGAAAATGGAAGAACATCCTACAAAACATTTAAATTAAATTTCAGTTACTTTTTAAATTCTGTTAAATAGAGGTTCCCAAACGTTTATATTAACAAAATAACCATTAGATACTTTTTATACCATGAAACACAAATGACTAACAACTAAAGACACCGTATATTATAATTTAATTTAATTTAATTATAAAAATAAAACAATCATTGTATTGGAATACTGTATTATTTTAATAATTGAGTGATTGGAATATTCATAAATATAATTATAATAACAGAAAAAATGCACATGTCAGGCTAAATCTATATTTTTTTTGGAGTATCATAGATAACACATAAAATAGATGACACATAGTGCTACCTATATAACCTTGCAATTAATATAATTCAATACATTGTGACAGAGTGACAGAAGTTATCCTTCAAAATTCTTAAAAAGGAGCTCAGAACCATATTGATTATGACAACTTTCATAAAAAATCCTCTTCGAAATTGGTTCGTTCGTTAAGGAGTTATGATGCCATGTCAGCATGCATACACTCGTAACTTAGTAAATCGTGTGTAATTGTTTGTGTCGAAAGGTTGGAATTTATTAATTTTTACTGTACATTCAAAAATAAAATTTCATTAAAATCGGCTCAATAGATTCAGTGTGAATCGTGGATCACCCGAACTCCAGGACACAGACAGATGGGTAGACGTACAACAATTTAAAAATATTAAAAATATATTTTGCTGACATTTTTAATCGCCTGGTCTTATTGTTTTAATATCTTCAATGTACAGAATGCATTCATGTACAGTTTTATTAAAAGGAGTAGCGGCCCTTTTCAATCACTTTATACAACCGCAACAAGACCGCATCAAAATCTGTTGCGCATAGATTTAAGCATACAAAGGGACATAGGGACAGAGGAAGCGACTTTGTTTTATACTATGTAGTGATGATGTAAAGATGAAATCTACAAAATGTATAAATATTGTATATTCCTAACGGTGACCAATCTTGATTATTTTTTTACAACAGCAGAAACTAAGGCCAAAAACTTTTCATGTGAAAACATGAAAATTGTTAACGCCTCTGTGGTCTAGCGGTTCAGTTGTTGGACTTGACTGCATGAGGTCCCGGGTTCAAATCCCGGGTCGGAAAACAAAAAGGAAATTGGGTTTTTCCAATTTTATAATAAAAAAAATTTGCTCGGGATAGGATATGTGCCCGGTTGGCAAAAGGCTTGCCACCCATCACATTGTGGGACTTAGTATCTTCGGCTAGTCATGGGTGCCCTGGTTGTGCCTCTGTCTACCTCTTCGAGGATATGAGCGTGAAGATACTTTGTTATAGCAAAATATCATACTGCGTATAATATCATCATCATACATTTTCCGTAATTTTTATTTACATTTTTCCCAGTGCTCTTTAAATCCAATATAAATTTCCCAGTTAGACGCACCCCAGACATGTTCGTATCTCGCAATGTAATATTAATGTGATAAGTACCCTTTTCATACAAGCCCTTTGTAAAAAGTTTACATAAATTACGCACCACCGATTACTTGCATTACTTAATTAAAATGGGAAACATTGCTCTCATACACAAGTATGTGGAAGTATGCAGCTATACAAACTCTTATTCAATTTAAAAATATAAGTTGAATTTATCGCCTCTGCGGTGTAGCGGTTCAGTTGTTGGACTTGTCTGCACGAAGTCCTGGGTTCGAATCCCGGGTCGGGCAAGAAAAGAAAATTGGGTTTTTCCAATTTTCTAATAAATAAAAAATGTTGCTCGGAATAGGATATGTGCCCGGTTGGCGATAGGCTTGCCACCTGTCACATTGTGGGACTTAGTATCTTCGGCTAGTCATGCGTACCCTGGTTGTGCCTCTGCCTACCTCTTCAGGGATATGGGCGTGAAGATACTTATTTTTTAAGTTGGATTAAGTGAGAAGCAACCTTACGATTGAAGTTTTTGACGGAATAAAGTACAATCAATCTTGTAGTTTTTCTAGTTTTAAATCAACAGAAGGAATTAATTATTAGAAATATACCTTTCTTATTATTAACAGTGTTTGCGTGTTCATACTAAACAGATTTTAAGCCTCAAAGACTGAAAGTATTGGTCCATGATTTTTATGTAATTAGCTAGTTACTTGTGACTTCCTCGGCGTAGGTTATATTTTACACAAACTTGATTTTATTAAAGCTTGATTACTAGACAAAAATTGCCTTGTTTTGAATTCTAGTGTTTGACTAAACGCAAATCAATTTTTTTCATAATCGGTTAAGCAATTTAGTTCTCAATGCGTAACAGGAATTTCGAATATTACTATGTGCTTACACGCAACTTCATACTGGGAGAAAATATTTTCATACAAACTTTAATCTCTGGTTATACCTCTAAAGGTTAACACCTACTACAACCTTTAGAGAGTCATTTAAAAATGTTTTATGACTAAACTCGGGTCTTTAACTATACTAGTGGTCGCCCGTTGGTCAAAATTCAACCATTTTAATATCCAAATTTTAATATCTTGTTGATAAAAACGCCATCTTCATTTTTTAGGACCAACTACTTTGTTTCCTGCACAGTTAGTGCGCCTTCTGTGATTTTTTATCGTTATCATCAATATATTTGTTTGTGTGTGTCAAATGCATGGTAGAGTGGGTAATGTTTTATTTTTTGATTTATTGTACTTTATAAGCATTATTATCGAAAGATATTAATATTCTGCACTTTTCCTACACATAAAATATAAGTGTGTCAAGTTTTACACTCCTGCGTCCGCGCAATTTTCGTAAAAGGGGTCCAAAGTTTTGGTTGGCTTCACGTATTAATATATAGATGTACATAAATCATCATTAATATCGCCTCCGTGGTCTAGCGGTCTAAGTGTTGGACTTGACTTCTTGAGGTCCCAGGTTCTATTCCCGGGTCGGGCAACAAAAAAAAGTAATTATTCCAATTTAATTATTAAAAATTTTTGCTCGCGTTTGGATATGTGCCCGGTTAGCGATAGGTTTGCCACCTATCACATTGTGGGACTTAGTATCTTTGGCTAATCGTGAGTGCCCTGGTTGTACCTCTGCCTTCCTCTTCGTGATATCGCCCATATCACCGGGCGTGAATACACTTCTTCTTAATTCTTCTTAAATGTCATTAAAATTGGTCCAGCGGTTTAGACGTGAAAGTATAAGTAACAAACAGAAAGATTAGCAGCCTTTCGCATTTATAACATTAGTATAGATCACTATGGAAGTATAAATTGCTTTCTTGTTAAAGATTTACCATCTTACTAATAAACATGGACTAAGACAGTAATAAAATTAAATTGATATTCCAGTTTGTAACACGTTTAATTTTTCCCATGTTGGTTCGAGCTTATTCGCAGAATAGACCATTTGCTTACCTGCCAGGCAGCTCGTAAAAGTCGAGCATAGTGACGGCACTGACACCGTGACGTCTGACTAGGTGGTTGAGTTTCGCAGCGACTCACCCGGATTGGTAACACCTACCTATTCCTGCCGCCATGACGTCATTACGTGTTCCGGTTCGGAGGGTAAGGTAGCCGGTAAACTTACTTTTGCTTGAGGTCTAACATCCCAGCCTCAGGTTGGCAACACATCGTTACCACCTTTGGTGTCTCTAGGCGGCGTGAATTTCTTACTATCAGGAAATCTGTCTGCTTTACCTATCAATATCATAAAAAAACAATACGAGGTTTAACCTTAGAGTACTTTACTCCGTGTTTATCAACATGACGGTTAGTGCAAGGCGACCGTCTGTTTACTAACAACATAACTGCGGCTAGGCGGTAGTTTTTTACACCACCTCGCCTATATTGCTATCACCATCTCATCTATTGTTACTATCATAATTACAACTTTATCGGTAAATTTATTTGTATGACATTAGACAACAAACAACAATCACTTTCCTATTAAGAAATTGGCGTGCTTACTAAACAACAAAAATGATGCTTACTCTGCCTTCCAGGCAGGACCGCAATGATGGCAGGCACTTACTTTGTATTGAATATCGCCAAGAACAGTTAATACAACATCCGACCCGAGCAAGTCAGTCTGAATAAAAAAAAAAGTGTGTGTACTTATGTACACGAGTTACAAGATATACTACTTCGGCGTAATACGATAAAAATCTTTTTAAAAATTTTATCTTTTGCCTTATTTTACATTTGTAGACAAAATGACACTAACCATAGAAATTAAGAAATATTGTGAATACAGTTGTCAGTTCTCACGCAAACATACGTAGATGTCCTTACTTTTACTTTGTTGGTACCTTTTTTTGAAAAACTAAAATGTTATCTATAGCTAACTTCATCATGTCGGTTTTTCGTGACGGTGTGCGCGCGCATCGTAAAAATTTACCCTCATATTTTTTTCCTAACGCGCCAAAAGAAATATAACTTCAAAAGTATTCTCACTCCCGTATCAGTGGCAGTCAGAGGTATGTTACGAGGGCACATACGACTAGCCGTTGACATTAAGTCCTACAAAGAGATAGGTAGGAAACCTATCGCTAATCCCGCACAACGTTGTATTTTTAAAAAATTGGAAAGCCTACAGCTAACCGCCAACCTCTTTTATTGAATAGGTTATTCCTGTAAATTTAATTGCAATTCTACGGCAATTGATTCAGCGTCTATTGGGTTATAATTAAAATAAGTCTATAATTATTTGCTTAGATAATATAATATTGAAATTGACTAAGTATTAATGCAGTTCCACTGTGTTTACAATGTGTGCACATTTGTTGCGCGTCGTAGTAATGTTCTGGTCGTAGCTTAGATCGTAGCACTCTGTAGCATGGTTGCTACGGATAACCACAGATGAAAGGATAGCATCAATGTGTAGTGAAGTATACTATGAAGATCATTCAGATGCTTTCGATTTACACTAGCATTACAAGCTTGTTTGATCTTATTTCCGCACATATTAACATTGCATTATATTCGAACTAGATGTAGCATTCGACTTCGCTCGCTTTAAAACCTGTTTGGTTTCGGGAAAAACAGCCTATTGTCTATTTCAGTCTATGTTTTGTCTTTGTGTAATATTTTATACACAATAGTGTTTTTTCTGGGTCCTTTGTGTAGAATAGATCATGTAACTATAGACATGATACTATAACCTCATCCTGCCAGGCAAGTATAAGTTAGTACTTGAAGCATAGGTACGTGTACCTATATAGTACGTATAGGTACGTGAAGCATAGGTAAAATAGCCATTACCAACAAGGGCATTGGTGGCAGAGCACTGTGTAGTAACTTGATCCCTCACTTTGACAATTCTCTGGACTTATGATAATATTCTAAAATATAAAAATGAATTGCTAAATGTGTTACTAAGCGTATAACTTCCAAGCGACTGAACCGATTTGGCTAATTCTTTTTTTATTGTCTTAGTTAGTGTCAGAACAAAGTTTTTATGAAGAGAAAAACCGTGAAAATTGCATAGAAATGGGAAAAATATTTTTTTTTGTTCCGATACAAATTAAACGGGTGGAACATAGTTCACTGGGATAGCTAGTTTTTAATAAAAATGCTTTCTTAATGACTGATAATAAGATAATTGACGTCTCTGATTGAAGCCATTAACGCTATACTTTAATTTTGATTATTAGGGATTCATAGAATTAATACAAAGTATTCCTAATATCGTATGTACATAAAATGAAGATGTAATAGAAAAGCAATAACAAAAATTGAACATTTTAAGATGATCACCAAGCACGTATTTCTTTATCAAAAATCATTCAATATTTTTTGTACAGAAAAGGGCGCACGTGTTTCACATTATGACTAACGTAATTAAATATTAACTATCGTAGTAATTATTAATACTATTTCAATCAATTTCTAACTAATCTTAACAAATAAGGAGATCTTATTATCATTTGTTTCGCAAGTGTTTGTATCTCATACATACATACATAGATACATACATACATCAACTAAACATACATGCATACATAAATTTAACATACATACACATATTTACACCAAGTCGTATGCGGGGTAGACAAGGAGTATCTAGTCCCAAGCGTCACTATCCTTACATAGGTACCTTATTAGACTGACGCTTATATTACTATTTTCATACAAAACAAAGGACATGCTTGACACATATATCCATCCACATTCGCTTTGTATATCTATTTTGTCAATCTTTCATTTGCCAATATTTCCACATGAACGAACCAACATGCTGCTTTTTTTATTTTGCGATTATTAATAAATATTAGAAATAATAGATTTAACAATGAAACAATATTGTTTGACAAATTGTCATATGAAAACAATTGAAATGACCAATATTACTAGGAATTTTGGTTTTTGTGAACTTTTTGGTTTTGATCTGGTTACCAATACATTTCGTATATTTATTATGATATTTTTAAACGAAGAAACACTTTTACTGTGTTACCTATCACTTATAGTTAATTATTTTATAAAATAGACTACCGGTTTTGCTGATGACAGTATCGTCAGGGCTAGAACTTAAACTACTAAACAAGATTTTTGATCTATATACATAAATTAATTTCATAGTGGGTTCACAACACTTTAACACTATTAGTATTACTACCCAAATATCCAGAATATTGTTTGGTAGTTTAAGATCTAGCCCTGACGATGCTATCGTAAGCAATACCTGTAGGCTATTTATAAATTAATAAATTATAAATGACACGTAAAACAGTAAGTGTTTCTTCATTTAAAAATATGAATAATTGGAAGTTTTACTAAGCGGCGACGATGGGAAATATCAAATATTTATTATCAGACTGACATTACCTAAGTGTACTTCATCAGAAGTAAATTTATTATAAGTATCTACAAAGTAATCTTTACAATAAACAACACTAAATTGCGACCATAACCTTCTATTGTATTTACATATCGAGTTCATGAAAGTATTGAAACATATAGTTTTTTGCACTTAGTTTTAACACTAGTTTATTCTGCTTTTGAAACTTTTCATATGTTACTTACTTTGTAACTTAGACATTTCTGCTTATAATATATTTTTACTAATTATTTTAAGTCATGTAGTTGCTAGCATGTATTAGATTTAATATTTTTTAAATATGTAGGTATTGATATAATATATAATGCACTGATATAATGAATATATTATGCATTGATACTTGCATAATATGGGTTTTGTAAGTGAATGATTATAATACAGAAATATATATTTTAGTGTTATTATTTATATTTTAGTGTCATTGAAGTCACTTATAATAATTTTGTGACATCTGCACATTACATTCTCTGTTGGCTTAACTGGTTAACTGATGGAGGGTTGCCAAAAAGGCATCAAGTTTGTTTTAAGTTTATTGTACAATACAGTTATAATAAATAATCATAAATATTTTAATAATCCCCAACCAAATCTATCTTTAATGTAGCTAATGACCATGTCAATCATGCCAGTTTTGAAACAAAAACACAAAAATCGGTACATTTATTTTGGAGCTATGATGCTACAGACAAACACATACAGGCAACCAAACTTATGACGTTCCTCTTTTGCCGTCAGGGTTTTTAATAAATAAAGATAAGAGAAGGCCGACGTATAACCACACTTTACCTACAATATTGTTTTCAAATTTCTATGACGTAGTGGCAAGTATTTAATAGATGTAAGAAAATTATATTATCCTATTATTACTATAAATCGAAAGTTTTCATGTATTTTTGTTTGTTACTCCTTAACGCAAAACTGCTAAACCGATTTTCATGAAATTTGGCACACATATGGAGGGCAACTTGAATTAACACAAAGGATAGTTCTTATTCCGGAAAAATTTTCCTGTAGGACCATTAGCGTCGCGGGCAACAGCAAGTTCAATATAAATTGAATTATTGTTATGTTTCCGTAGAGTGTGCTGTCTGAAAATCAAACATTGGTTTTTTTGTGTATAACGTAATTCCTAATTTTTGTAATTTAATAAATATACCGTCAATTTGATACATTTTGTATACGCATTAATCCGATGACAAGTCTTTTAATTAAACGTGTGACAGAGTTTTATAACTATGTAATACATAGCCCATAATGTAATAATTAATAAATAATTATGAGCGTATCCTAAAATTGAAATTTTCATCGTCCAAATATGAACAATAAAATTGCTTTGTGTCAACAAATTAGATGGTACGACGTTTAACAATTTATTAGTTCATTAACTGGTCTGATGTGTTCAAATGTTAATAGTTTTAACCAATATATGCAAATACCACAGTACGATGGTCTAGGTGGTCGAGGGGTGAGAGTACACACCTGATTCTTCTAGTCATGCGGACTCAGGTTCGATTCCAGAAAGGGGAAAGCTTATGTGTGATGAACAAAGATGTTTGGATTTTCAGGTCTGACTGTTTTTTAAATTTATTACTTTACTTTAGTAATTATAATTTTTAGATAATTACATTATACATCACTAACTTACTTTGAAGTTAGATCAATTTGTGAACATTTTCCAGAATGTTATATACATTGTATACACAATATAAATATGTTGATATTATACGGCCTATACCTGAATTTTAAACAACTTGCTTTTTAGACTGGATTCATTGAATAGCATCAAACTCACCTTTTCACCATAATTCAACGTTTTCATCCTTAAAAGAGAAGTTGTGGGCGTTATCATCATATTTGCCACAATATCAATTAATTTCGTTATTAACATTTTTATCTTTTCAATAAACTATCAACATGTACACACACATACAAGAAATTATATTTAAAAAAGCCTCAGTCCGGAGTTGAGCTAGAGTCCAATCGATTGATTGATCTAACGAAAATGTACACGATAAATCGAGAAAAAAATTGGCTTATCTTGAATTTTATAAATTACAATAATTATAATTATTATATCAGGCAAAACTATATGATGAAAATCACTTATTTCTAGATTTTAATAAAACGTAATTGACAATAATTTTTTTCCCCGTGTTCCCCGGATTGGTTCCAACTTAACGTCAGCACTTGTTGTTGACGTGTTCCGATTCGTAGGATAGGGTAGCGGGGACATTGAATTTTGCTCGAGGCCTAACATTCTGAAGTCAGGTTGGCAACGTACTATTATCACCTTTGCTGTCTCTAGGCGGCGTGAATTTCTTACCATCAGGAAATCCGTTAGCTTTTTTTTCTTCCAATATCATAAAATAAAAAAAAAATACATTTAATGTTAAAACTAAATTAAACCAGTAATACTCTAATACTATAAGAAATATTGATAAATTGAATTGAATGTTTTACGAGAGAATATATTATACATATAATCATTCTGTAATCATGCGAAAATTGACAGTAGTCAAAATCCCGTAAACACTATTTACAAACATACAGTTAATAATGTTGATAAAAAGTGTCGACGTTTAAAAACATTAACAGACTGCAAAGCAGATTAACGCAACTTTTCGTATGTAAGCGTCTGGTATATTCTCCGAGAAAAATCACAGCTATTATAAAGCTACGGGACACGTGGAGAGAGTTGCGACGGGCGGTCGCCTGGGCGACAGCGCGTAGGCGGCGCCCGCCCTGTAATAACATGAAACTCTCATTTTATCATTTTACTTTGCCGTCGTATCTCTTATCTATCTTTACAGGTGATTTAGTTTTACAAACTTTAACTTTCGAAAGTTGATGTAGCTATATGATTTTAATTTACATTATATATATACAGACTGGAAATAATTGATGAGAAACTAAGGTGTGAATTAAAAATAAAAGAAAATCAATTTCAGTTTATGAAGAAGTTATTAATTAAGAATGCAATTTTTCCACCTGTTAAGTGATGTAAGTTTTCAAGAGCGCCAAGGCGGAAAAGTGAGACATGAAGCAAGTGGGCGGGCAATGCAGTCTCGCTTGCACAGAATGCACCACCCCTTCCAAAGTGCAACGCAATTGCAGTTCGCGCTGTGGAACCGTCGCACTAGCTCGTCCGCTGCAACGTTCCTATTCCGGGCCACATTACGCGACCTGTAACGAGTTACCAGGGTACCAGTGCCACAGAGGAGGTAAGTCCGCTTTACATTTCTATCTTTTGCACCCTCGCACTTTTAGAACATCCTTATTTCCGTCCTTTTCAATACCAACGCAGTAACCGCGGTTTTCCCTTTTAATGCTGGAATGTGGGAAAGCGGGTTTTGGTGTCCCAACTCTCTCTTTCAATCTGTAACCAAATTCTAATTATTTTTCACAGTTATGAGAAAATAATAATGTGTTAGGAATAGTTTATCGTTATCAAATATTTGCCTTTTGTAGTTATGAAAAACTTTATCAACGAACATTTGTTTAAAGCGTCGACTTTAATTCCACTGCGTACTTGCGTATTACGTAAACGAAATGAATATTTTTTTAAACTATTTTGCATAAATTAATTTATATCGCAGGCATTATGTATACTTTTTAAGTATTAATTTTATGAAAAAGTTGCACACAGACTTTTAAAAATATATACATGACATTAAAAAAAATAACATTATACGGTTCCTTATTTTATATAATTCCAGCAATTTTAAACATTCTTTTCCAATGTAAAAGTGTCTCTCAGATTTGAAAAGCAAACCTTTTTGTGCAGTTTAAAATATTAAATAGTTTTTATAATTAAATATGAATTTTAAATTATTATGAAAAATAAAGAACATGTTGACATTAAAAATTAGTGATTTCTTTAAAATTCTATTCAATTTCAATAAAAAAAATATTTTTTTATTTTTTATTGAAATTAACAATTACATACTTTTTAATGAATTTAATTTTAATTGATTGATAAAAATGTTAAAAAATAATTAAAACTTTTACAAAGTCGTAAACTTAAAACCCTGTGAACGAAATTTCGAACACACATGGGAAATTCTTGTCTACCAAGTCAATGCCAAATAGTACCAGGAAAGCCGGAATTGCAAGGAGCTCATATTACAGTGAATCGGCCCTCACTTGGTTTGCAGGCGGCGCGCCTCCCGCACGCCGTCGGCTCCCTACGCACCTCCTACGAGCTCACACTACTGACCTAACCCCGGCACGAACCCCCAACAAAAAATCAGTTTTTCTCTTAAACGTCGATAGTTTAAAATTAAATGTCATTCTGGCCGCGGTTAACGCTTCATTCGAGCATCGCATAATGTTATTACTTTGCAATTTAATTCATTATATCCCTGATGCGATTGTTCTGATCGGTTCAGGTGATAATGACGGGGGCTTTTAATGAAATTGATATCTATTGAGGTTCGTTATTAAGTTTTTCGTGTAAAACATTTTAAGCTTTATTAATTTCATACTTAATATTCATTAATTTTATTAAAAGATTTATCCGATTAAAAATGAATTGTTGTTTGTTCCATTCTTGGGCTTAAATGGCTTGTTGAAATTAACATTAGCCTAATGTTAAGTTTTGCTAAGGCTCAATGGAATCTAAAACAAAAACAAATACATGACTATACGTCTTTATAACAACTGATCTCTACGATACTTATAATCGTCGCTAAAATTGCTTAATAGATATAATAAAATGTAAATTACAAAATTTATAATTCTTTAAAAATCGAGCTGTAAAAGTTTTGTAATGATAAATGTTTATGCATTTACATATTTGATACAACAATAATGTATTGGTTATACAGTTCGAGACATTACTTTTTAAAGAAAATGAATTGTAATTTATTATATTATTAATTATTTAAATCTAGCTTTTGCTTGTCCTTTACCATCTTATTAATAAATATAGGCTAAAGTTCCTAGGTTTAAAATTACATTACATTTCTGTGCTAAGTACTAAGCAAAATGTTGAATTAAAATTCGAAGTAATTTTGTTTTTGTTTATTAAATGAACAGTATTTAGAGATGGTGTAAGTTTATTACCATCAAAGTTTGCCCTTGAAAAGGCTTGCCTCCTAAATATAGCCTTGATTGTTTCCTTGATCTCCTCCACCGAGCATCCTTGAAGTTCGAGATTCAATTGCAACGGGGCACCCATTTGTATGTGAACATATTATTTATAATTCTAGATTTGGGTACATATTTTGCCTAATGCTTTAGGAGATAAAGCCCAGTAAAGTTGTAAAACCGCGCGGTTGGCAACACAATAATCATTTAAAAAAGATTTGGGTATATGTTTGCTTAGGACTTTATGATTAGATTAATTCCAGAGAAGCAATTCATTACATTCTTTCTGGTGTCTGGACTAATATATCTTATAGCCTTCAAACTAGTTAGCTTATAACATACGTATAATTGGAACTAACTAACCCGGTGAACGTATCGCTTGACATGAATAGATACTAACAATTTGTATGGATCAAAGCATTGTTTTTCCCAATTTTCGGTAAATCTTTACCGGTTCATTTAATTTTACCGGTTACTCTACTTATAAAACTTGTAATAATAACTAATACAACAAAAAAATAACAATATTAACAACAATAACAATATTAAAAGGAGTAGCAAAACCGGTCTACCTGTTAAGACGAGATGCGATGATCACTCGAAATGGGTATTAGCTTTTTATACAGATATAGATTAGAAGACATTTAAAAAAGATATGTTAAAGTTGGATAGGTACAAGTGAGTTTTATAGTTGACGTCCGTATACCCAAAAAGATAGGCAGAGGCACAACTAGCGTTCTCACGACTAGCTAAAGACACTAACGGCCTATATTTATAATCTATCTAAGATTTGAGATCGTGCTGTTTAAGTTGCCAGGGAATAAAAATATCTCAGCAACAAAACGCTATAAGGTCTATTTTTATCTGTAGATAGGTTATTAATATCAGAAAATTGAAAATACTTTTTTTGTTGCGAGACCCGCGACCCGGACTCACCTCAAGAAGTCAAGTCCGACGCCTTACTGTTGGACCACCGGGGCGATTAACATAAAATGTTCGTAGATATCGGTATTATAATAATAATAAATATCCCTGGACAAGTTACACAAATTGAATCAAACCCCAAAGTAAGCAAATTATATGTTTGTATTATGTTCGTCAATGCTATTAATATATAGAAATACTTAAACAGATACCAGAATAAACTTGATATACTTAAAAAACGTGACAAAAGGGAAGCGGATTATTCGATTTCATTTAAAATTAAAAATCGTGAATACGGGTAAAACCGTTAAGAAAAAAGGATAAAATGATGGGGTTGGTATATCTTATTTACAAGTGACGAAACTTTTAGGAAGGTTGTAAAAGTAACATTTTCCAAATTAAATCTGCTCCATAACTCTCAGCTATAAGCTGAAAAGACAAACCAAATATTAAAATACGCAGTCGCTTTGTCTTGATGCTTTGCACAATTTGGCTCGGACTCAAACCCGTCTCATGAAGTAAGCTGTATTACTCTCTGAGTTTAGGGAATCTCCTTAAGAACTTTTCGCTGCTATTTCAAAATATACGATGAAAAAACAATTTTTGAAGTTTTAATTTAAATTATTTTTACTAACTGTCCCGGCGCTCAGTTTGTACGGGAAAAGTAAAGTTTTGTTTTCCCATTTCCCCCATTTTCTCTGTTTTTTTTAGATGGGAATCTTCCTCTGGCAATTACTGACACAATAAAAACGAATCAGCGAAATCGGTCCAATTGTTCGGAATTTATGCGTGTAGCAACATAATATTTAATTTCATTTTTATATTTTACTAGCTTCCGCCTGCGATTTCATCCGCGTTTACTTTGGAATAACGTTTAAGTTTAATTCGCGAGTTCGTTTATATATAGGTGAATAATTACTGGGTCATTTGGATTAAGATTAATATCATGATTATAAAAACACTTTTGCAAATAATGCATTATCTAGAACAAACTTGGTTAACATTAGAAAGGTTATAGTAAGCTAACCTTAAAAGACAGACATATGCTATTTCGGACTTTTTTTTAGATTTTTTAAAGTGAAACAATTCTTTTTTTTTGCGAAACTATTACCTGTTTCGTAATATATTATTGTAACCTAGTTATTTATCATATAAACCGTCTTGTCAGTCGAGCGGTCAGTGTTTTTTATGATATTGGAAGGCAACCAAGCAGACGGTTTGCTTGATAGTCAAACAATCAACCTGTCTAGAGACGCCAACGGTATTAATGGTGCTTTACTAGTCTGAGGACTGGATGTTAGGCCTCGAGCAAAAGTAAGTTTACCAGCTACCCTATCCACCGAACTGGAACTCGTCAAAAGCAAGCGCTTATGTTACGTCGGCAGCATTAGGTAAGGCGGTGGGAACAATCCGGGCAAGCGGCTGCGAAACTCTTACATCTAATCAGATGTCTCGGTGTTAGTGACGATAAGCTTTAAAAGCTGCTTGGCTGGAAGGCAGATAGCTTATTCTGCAAAGGAGCCCGGACCAGCATGGGGAACACACGTTTATACGTAGCGTCCACGCCTATTGCTAATAAGCGCGTGGCTCGAGTTCGTTCCTCCACGGAGGCAGGCGGAACATCTAGATGCCTGTATTTCCGAATCTAGATATATTAACAATTTTTGTGCATTGGTATCGTTCCTAATACACATAATTGGCTTTCCTTGGAAATTGGTGTAATTTGTCCAGACTTTATTTGTTATTATTATATCATACCACGTTTATAATTAGACCTTATTCTTAGTTGAAGATAATATAACTTGACAACAATTGTCTAGACTTAAATCCGTCCATCGTCTATTATAAGATCTATTGATAAACCAGGTAGCACTAAGATACACGGCGCATATACACATAAAAAATGTAGGTTTTAACAAGCTTTCTGATAAGATGTTGAATCTTTTAGGGTCAAAACCCTATTTTGGCTTGTTAAGTCAGAACAGTGACGACTTTCAAAAGAAAGGTAGTTGACAACAACTGTCTAGACATTAAGATATATGCGTCGCCTACAGACATGAAAACGTTGATATGTTTTGCCACGCTATGCTATGGATGCTAATTTTTTTTAACGGACACATTTTTTAAAGTTTGTTTTTAAGCGTTATATAAGTTTATTAGAGTAGCCCCGTGTTGGTCCGGGGCCGCTGAGTAAAATCTCCCTCTTTTGCCGGGAAACTCGTGAGAAGCGAGCATAGACTAAGTAGGTCATTACCATCAAGATCACTGGTGGTAGATTGCTAGGAGACCATAACGACACTGGCATGGTTTGGTCCGGATGGTAAAGTTGGTTGACTAGCACAATAGGCCTAGTATCCCAACCACAGAACAACGTCATGCCTGTAACATCTATAGTACCTAACTAAAAGCTACGGTTGTCTCTTTCATTAGAAGAGCCTATACTTGTCCGCTATATCACTACATAGTATAAAAGTTGTTTCCTCTGTCCTTATATCCCTTTATATGCTTAAATATTTAAAACTACGCAACGGATTTTGATGCGGTTTTTTTTAATAGATAAAGTGATAAAGGGAAGCCGCGGCGGGCCGCCAGTTTTCATTTAAAAATGCATAAACTGTTTTGCAGGATATAAATGACGACCTTTGATCTTCCTGACTCAAATGCCAACTTCGTTTTCTTAATAGTTCATCCTGTTGCTAAGTCGAAGACCGAAGATCACTTGATAACGGAACGTTAAAGATTTTTATTAATCTATCCTTCCGTTGCTAGACAAAATATTTACTTTACGTGCTCGAAAAGATACTTTCGCTATTACTTACGCGTATGTGTTAATTGTAAAAATGTAAAATGTCAATTTCAATAAGATTGGTCTACTTTAGATCTGTTACTAGGCACCCACTGTTATTTTTTATAATCACCAAAAATATATTAGCAACCAAAATCCAGTGGACTTATCTCTAACTGTAGATAAGTTATTGAATTAGACCGTATAACTTACGCAACGAATTGCAAATATCTGACACCTTCACTGCAAAGAATGATATATAAGTCAGATATTTGCGTAGCTTACTGTACATGAATCGGAAAAATATATCCTGCTAGTTTAGAATTTCTGTAAACGGGTTACTAGGAAAGAAAATCACAATAACTATAAATTAGACCATTTTCCATGGACATCAGCAAGCATGTTTACGTTTTATTGCACGTCGGAGCTAAGTCTAGGTATTTGACAGCTTGTCCTTTTCAGCTTTTACAAGGTTAACGTGACACAGAATGGTGACATCTATCTATATATATATTTAAATCAATTGCTGTTCGCTAGTCTCGCTAAAACTCGAGAACGGCTGAACCGATTTCGCAAATTTTGGTTTTGAGTTATTTGTTCAAGTCCAGGGAAGGTTTAAAAGATAAGAAAAAGGAAAAAACTTGCGAGAAAACTAAGAAAAACAACATTTTACTTTTTTCCATACAAAATGAACGGGTGGAACGAAGTTCGCCGGGACAGCTAGTCAGTAAAAGCCTCGCGTTTCGACCGGTCTACCAACACGATACCAAGCTTATTAGTGGTAATTGTCCTGTCCGTGATGACAGAGCGATCCCAATAGAGCTTGGCATGACTGTCCTCTAGAACTGGCTCCGGTGGGTACTTGTAATATGGCACTTCAGACAATATAAGACTGTATCAGAGAGTAAGTTGCTGGTGAATAATTTTGGCCACTTGGTTAATCCTGTGCAAACACTCGCTATTGGCAAAATGAGAACAACCGGAAATAATGTGTCATATAGACTCATCAGGATGATGGCACGCCCGACATATGTCAACAGTGCCATCCTTCATGATGTATTTCCGGTAGTTGTTAGTCTTGACAACCTCGCCAGCAATAGCACAGGCAAAATCTTCGGTTTCTCCAAAATATCACCAAATCGTAACCAAGAGACGGACGCCAGTAAATCAACATCAGATACATACAGAACCTGCTGGAACCATCCATGTAATTCTTTGCTCTGCCACAGATCTAAGCGGTCCTGCGTGCTAAGCACTATCGGTTTACGCCAGTTCTGTTTGGCTAAGGAGAGTGGGGTTAATCCGATATCTACTGCCACTACGTCGCGATGCATTCCACATTCAACATGAAGGAAGTATTCCTTGAGATTATATATTTCACGGTTATAAAGGTTTTTGACGTTAAGAAAGACACGGCCCCACATTTAAGTGGAATACATAATCTCATTACGGATGAACGTGGATGATGCATACGGTACGTTGTCAGAAGTTTACGGATTTTACGATCCAAGGTATCTAACTCTGTCTGATTCCACTTTAATATACCAAAGGTGTACACGAGAACAGGCATCATCCAAATGTTGAAAGTTCACTTGTTACCCCCAGACAGAAAAACGTTTTAAAACTTTTGTCAAACTTTTATTATTGATATTATTATTACCCCGTGTTGGTCCGGGCTCCTTTGTAAAATAAACCATCTGCCTTCCTGTGCCAGGCAGCTCGTAAATGGCGAGCATAGACTTACCGTCACTAGCACCGTGACATCCTACTAGGTGGTAGAGTTTCGCATCGGCTCACCCGGACTGGTACCACCGCCTTACCTATTCCTACCGCCATAACGTCACGACGTGTTCCAGTTCGGAGGTAAGGTAGCCGGTTTACTTACTTTTGCTCGAGGCCTAACATCCCGGCCTCTGGTTGGAAACGCACCATTGGCATCTTTGGTGTCTCTAGGCGGCGGGAATTTCTTACCATCAGGAAATCTGTCTGCTTGTTTGCCTTCCAATGTTATAAAAAAAGATGATAAAAAAAGCTATAAAAGATACTTTTTTAAAAAGCTGTAAAATAGTAGATTTGCTCTAGGTTTGTCTATAAAATTTGCTCCATTGTGGGACTTCCGTGTGTTCGGCTAGTAGTGCGTGCCGTGATTGGAACTCTGCTTACCTCTTCGTGGATCAGGCGTAAAGATAATGTAAAAAGGTATTTTTGTTTTAGCACTTGCCCTGTGCTTGGGTTTTATTTCTATAAATTTTAAAGAAAGAAAGAAAAATATAGAAATAATGTAAAAAGCTTTTAAATTAGATTTGCTGTAGGTTTGTCTATAAAATTTGCTCCATTGATCCGTGCTAGACGTTTTACAAGCCATTTAACACTGTTGAGGTTTATTAAAGTTGATATTTACACGAGAAAACAACGTTACAAACAGCCATTTTCATTTTATACTAGCAGTTTCACGCAGTTTTGCCTGCGTAACGTGGCTTCTACTGCACCGGATTGATGAAGTAAAGCCTATGTTACTCGGGGATGATGTAGCATTCTAAAAGTGAAAGAGTTTTTAAAATCGGTCCAGCAGTTTTGGAGCTTATTCATTTCAAACAAACAAACAAAAAATCAAACCTTTCCTTTTTATAATATTAGTAAACGAATAAGGCGGTTCTCTTGATGGTTAGAGAAATCCATCGCCTATAGACACTATAAATGTTTTTGGTGTCTCTCTTCTTCACTTAATGACTGGAATCTTACGTAACATTTTTAAAACTAGCAGTCATCCTACCATGGGATGTGACACGAGAATATTTGATATTTTCCATCGTCGGCGCTTGGTAGAACTTTCAAATATTCATATTTTTTAAATGAAAAAACACTTGAAGATGAACACAATAAGCGAAACCGGTAGGCTATTTATAAAATAATAAATTACAAGTGATACGTAAAACATTACAAGTGTTTCTTCATTTAAAAATATGACACGAGAATGATGAACACATAAGAGGAAACTTCATCCACCGTGGTGTGTTTTGTGTGAAACATTTTTAACTACTTCTCCGAATCTGGAAATTTACTTTACAATACTATTTTTTAACGAAATAAAAAGAAAAATTTGTTATAAAATATTGTCAGTCCAGTGATAGTTATCTCATAAAAAGCTTTGCCTTAGTTTCCTTAGTTTTTAATTAAATTGATATTACAGTTTGTAACACATTTAATTTTCTTCGTGTTGGGCCGGGCTCCTTTGCAGAATAGACCATCTGCCTTCCTGCCGAGCAGCTCGTAAAAGACGAGCATAGGTTTACCGCCACTAACACCGTGACATCTAACTAGGTGGTTGAGTTTCGCAGTGACTCGCCCAGATTGGTACCACCGCCTTACCTATTCTTGCCGCCATAACGTCATGATGTGTTCCGGTTTAAAGGGTAAGGTAGCCGGTAAACTTTATTTTGCTCGAGGCCTAACATCCTGGCCTCAGGTTGCCAACGCACCATTACCACCTTTGGTGTCTCAAGGCGGCGTGAATTTCTTACCATCAGTAAATCCGTCTGTTTGCTTGTCTCCCAATATCATTAAAAAAAACAAAAAAGCTCGTCATTCTTAAGACTTCCATAGACGTCACCTTAACTCTGATTGCCTACACTGACACTTCCTTAATTTTCTGTATTCCGCTGAGAAACCCAACCGTTTACAATCAATTAACAGTGGTAGTTCTGAAATCTTCAAACTTAAGGAAGTTCAAGAAAAGAGATAATCTATTTTTAAAGAGACGGCAGATCAAATGTGAGACAATTGTCCCCAGTACCAGATTTTAAATTTTAACCTCAACTAGCGTAGAGAGTTTAGAATTGTCTATGATCGGGAAATTACAAATCGTCAGAACAGCCGGACATCGCGGTCGCTAGCAGTTTTGTTACAACAATTATTGTACAAATCAACAAGCGCATTGATGTAATATTTTGCCGAGGCCTTGTATAAGTGCAGGCGACGCGCGGGTGGTTGGTGATAAATCCAATAGTTTGTCTTCTATTGTAAATGTTCATTTGCCACCATCTCCTATTACTAGTTTCCTTTCTTCTTTTAAAATATTTAATTCATCAACATAAACGCACACGCAACTGGTAGGTCCAACATGTCAAGAAAGAATGAACGCAAATAATACCGCTAACTTTTTATCTTTCGTTTTAAAGCCCTGGTGATGCTGTAAAAAGTTAAATCGGTTGGCTATAGAGTATCAAAAACTATTAAATAAGTGTATAGTGGATAAGTACAAGTGTTTACTTCAAAAAAGCGTGTATACAATGGAATTCCACCAAGTGCCGATGGTTACAAGTATAGATTCTAACTTTACATTTACATGGCAATGCTTTGGAACCTGAGCTTTTACCTGTGTACTATTCGTAAGAACATAACACATACAGCAAGATTTTTTTATCACCATCCAAATTTTGTCTAGGCATAAAGTATATATAAATAAGTTCATTTATGAAAAAAAATAGGTATCTAGCAGGTAGCTATCTAGCATGTCAGAGCACTCAGCGCGTAGGTACGGTACTTTGTAGACGACTTTGCGATGTCATATCTTAATATTTTAGTATTGACGGATACTAAAAGAAAAAACACGTATTTAATTATTTTCACTTAAGATCAACATATTAAAATTTGGATGGTGATTAAAAAATCAGGGTGTATATGCGCGAGGAAATGCTTTAGTCTTTAGTCACCTTAAGCCAAATTGACAAACAAAGAGTTTAACCTATTTCTAGTAACATTTTGCAGACTAGCAGTAACAAATTTTTAAAACTTCAATTCAAACCCCGATCATATCACCCTCTAACGGCCAATATTAATAATCAATCCTAATCCAAAACTTGCTGTCTAAGATTGAGATTTTGATCCATTTTAGTGTTATCGCTTGCCAATAACATATCTGTGGATAGGATAAATATGGCAATTAAGTATAGGATAGGCCGGCGGATACGCAGCTATCTCGATTGCTTGAAATCTATCTTTAGAGAAATGTTATTAACATTGGCCGTAAATCAATGCAATGACTTCACATTACACAATTAAGTAATATATTTGTAACAGACTTTATTGTGTCCATTACGTCCCAGTGTTATGTAAGAATGAGCATTGCCAAATGAAAATGTCGGGAAACTGTGCGGCTGACCGGAAACCAAACACGCTTAGAGAATGCAATTCAAGCCATATTTGATTATATTTTTAGGGTTCCAAATTCTAAATTCGGAACCCTATTAGCACTTTATGGTCCCCGTGTCGGTCCGGGCTCCTTTGCAGAATAGACCATCTGCCTTACTGCCAAGCAGCTCGTAAAAGCGAGCATAGGCTTACGGTCACTAACACCGTGACATCTAACTAGGTGGTAGAGTTTCGCAGCGACTAGCCCTGATTGGTATCAACGCTTTACCTGTTCTTGCCACCTAAACGTCCAATCTAGCTAAAGGTAGCTGGTAAACTTATTTTTTGCTGGAGGTCTAACATCTCGGCCTCAGGTTTGCCACCTTTGGCTAATAATATAATATAATATATATGTTAATAATAATAGAATATAATATATATGTTAAACGTACCATTTTTTAAATTCAGTTTATTTTTTTTATAATGATGGAAGGCAAACGAGCAGATGGGTTTCATGGTGGTAAGAAATTCACGCCACCAAGAGACATCAAAAGTGGTAATGGTGCGCTACCAACCTTAAGCCCGGATGTTAGGCCTCAAGCAAAAGTAAGTTTACCGGCTACCTTATTCTCCGAATCGGATCACGTCAACGGCAATCGCTGACATTATGGCGGTAGGAATAGGTAAGGTGGTGGTACCAAGCCGGGCCAGTCGCTGCGAGATTCTACCACCTAGTCATCAAACGGCCAAACGGCAAGCACTGACGTTATGGCGGTAGGAATAGGTAAGGTGGTGGTACCAATCCGCGCGAAACTCTACCACCTTGTCAGATGTCACAGTGCTAGTGACGGTAACCCTATGCGCGCCTTTTACGAGCTGTCTGGCACAGGAAGGCAGATAGTCTATTCTGCAAAGGAGCCCGGACCAACAAGCGGAACTAGGATTTTGTAGATATGGTGGAAAGAATACTTACCGTTAGGCAGGGTTACAATTTTCTGCTATTAGAAAAGTATATTCACGACCGTATCCTCAAATAGATAGAAAACGTTCCAGGCCACCTACGGTTAGCCGAAGATACGTCTTAGTCCCCACAATGTGATAAGTGGCAAAACTATCGCCAACCAGGAACTTAGCTAATCCGGGGCAACATTGTTTTTTTTATATTTTATAGAAATAAAAAAAACATATTTTAAGTTCGAATCCGGGACCTCATGTAGACAATGCCAACACTGGACCGTTATATCTGCACTTTTTAGGACTCGAGTCTTTAACTATATGCATAATGAATTCCATTAAAATCTGTTCAGCGGTTTAACTGTAACAGCCTAACAAGCGAACATAGAGAGACATACTTTCTAATGTATAATAATATGTAAATAGTATATATAATACACTTTAGATTACATAATTTTTTCGTGAATGTTGGTATCTAATTAAGTCGTCTGTGAATTAGACTAATGATTTTGTAAATTAATACATTTATTTGTATCATAACAGTATTTCTATTTTAGGTCATGACTAAGTATTACCTGTAGCTCAGCTTTCCTTTGAAGAGAAAAACAGTTCTACATGAACTGTTTTTCTCTTCTGTTGGTTAAATTTGAAACTAGAAGATGATTTAGGGTTTATAAGATGTTAATTGAAATCGCATTCGCTACAGTGAGGTCAAAGAAACAATGGAATTAAAATTGTTGGTCTTAAAATTAGAAAAGGCACATTTGGTTGTTTCGGTCATGTAGATGAAGAATGGCAGATAAATATTGGCAAAACAGATGTACAATGCGAATGGAAACTTCGAAGGTAGCCTTGGAGACCTAAGTTACATTCGACGACCGAATCTCTCGGATTTTACTCGATTGTGGAATCAAGAGTCTTCGTAAATATGTTTGAAAAGAATAATAAATGTGGAAAAAGCTAAGTGGGTCTCGGAATCGTACTACAATAAAGTACAAGCATGCGTACTCTCAGCCTACTCTGCAAAGAAAACATATTGAAGATATGTAGGAATAAAAAAGTATTCAGCCAGTAGTATAGCTCGTTAACGGCAAATATCTAAGATAATAACAAATAATTGCCTGGTTACTAATCTAACGCGATTAGTAACCAGGCAATTATTTATTATTGTTCAACAAGTAAAAATATTTTACCAACAAAACTCTACTAGGCCTTTCTATCTGTAAATATGTTATTAATGTTGGCCATAAGACAAATATAACATTAGCATATTGTCAGTTTATGTCATTAATGGCGAGCTAATTTGTTCAGTAGCAACAAGACCAATGCTAAAATAATGTTATGCAGGAATTGCTTGGGTAGTGATTAAAGAATCCATCCTTGATTAAAGAAATGTATGATTAAAAATTTAAAAATGCTATTCCTTCTGCTATAAGTACATTATGATAATCCGGTTTTGAGGTTACGGTAATCGATATATTGCTCGAGGTGTTAAACCCGTTTTTACCCGCGCTCGGGACATTTGCGGGCCCGCAAGGTCTGTAGAAAGAGCACATAATATTACGCGTTTTACACACGCAGTGCCCGCGGTTGTTTGCGGTTCCCGCGGCAGCGCTCGCCCGTAGAATCGTACACGTTTGCGAGCGATGACGGCTATGTAACCGCACAAATTACCGGTCTCGTGAGTTTTGAAAAAACCGCTACGACGCTTTCAGTTGCCAAAAACATCCAGCGCGCCAGATATCTTTCGAATGTCCTTACGGTCAAGGTCATATCCACGACTTACGTCTGTAAGTTTTCAAGGCTAAAGGATTCAAAGAAACAAAATAAAAAATAATAAATTAACATTTATTTTTATTTCATAATTTTCTTTTGTTTTACTCATTTTTATATTTTAGGTTTAATTTCATTTCATTTTACCAGTGCTAGTCATTTAAATATTTCATTATCTTTATGATTAAGATTTACAATTTTTACTTTCATTTTCTGGATACCCTGTAAGTCGCTCTATCAGCCGCGTCCGATAGTATGTTTCCTGCTTAACACTTCGTCGATACGACGTTACCCGAAAACCTACAACGTCCGTGATGTCCAAGCCATAGTTATCTCTTACCACCGGGAAAGCCTTGTTCTTGTTTGCTGTCTTATTTTTACTTTAAACAGATAACAATTAGGGTGCTAAGCAGAACCTGCCTAGATTTTCATTCACCACCGTACCTATTCCATCATGTTCCGTTTCTGAAGGTAGGTACATTACACTAACACAGGGTGGCGTGCCTATGCTCAACGGTGTCTATAACCCATGATTATCTTACCCTGTTTACAATAGGTATCTAATCACATTGAAAAAATATTTTCTTATTGTTCATAAAAGAAAAGTATGTAATTATAGTAATGTCTTGTATCTCATTTGTATCAACATAATCCTAGAATTCTTACTACTTACAGCATGATCTTGCGTAATATACCTGTAAGCCTAATCGCATATAACATTGTACAGCATGTAGTATAAAATCACTTATATGGGAAAGTAAATTTCTAATGAATTCGAGCTATTTTAGTACTAAGCAAAAAAAAATAATTGTGTGTTTAAAGCCGGGATAACGGCTGCTCTCAGAAGCGTCAATTATGTTTTAATCAGTCATTAAGTAGACATTTTCTATTATGTATATATGTATGTATGTATATGTATATGATAGAATGACTGATGAAAGATTGACAAAGCAAATACACAATGCAAATGTAGGTAGATAGGAGACCAAGTTTGACGTTCCACGATCGATTTTTTTTGAGAATGGTGTCAAATTCTCCGAAACCGTCGTGTTTGTCTGAAAAGAGTAATGAATGTGGAGGATACGTGCAGGTCTGCAAGGATCGACAGATATGGCACTCGATACTATCTGCCTAGGCCGTGAGGGACATGTCTTGAAGATATGTAGGCAGCTTATAACTGGCAAGCACAGGTCAATATATGAGTCATTATCAACAAGACTACTGTTGCTAGAATACTGTGCTACAAATTAACCAGGTAGGGATCCACCGGCCATACGTATTCCCGCTGTCATAATGACTATCATATTCCGGTCCGGAAGACAGGGTAGCCGGTACACTTGCACTATAGACCATCTCGGCCACAGGACAGCTCTGCATCTGTAATATGTATGGTGTTTATATGTCACGGTTATCTCTTATCATTAAGGGAGCCGTGTGCTACTTCACCGATATCTCACATAAAAAAATCATTTGAAAAATGCATTCTATATCTAAGATTTCGCACACGGGTTAGCAAATAAAAAAGGGTTAAAGGACTTTGAAAAAGAATATTCTATTTACCTCAGCTTATTTGCCTATACTGCATATTTTTTTAAATAGATTTGTACAAAAAAGTTACTAATTTGAAAAAAGCACTAGCTGCTATCCCCAAATTAAAAAAAACATATTTGTTGTAGTTATATTATTATACTAGGTGACCCGGCAGACGTTGTTCTGCTATGAAAAAATTGGCGTGAGTCACCCTTATCACTAAGGGGTATGAAAAAGATTCACCCTCATCACTTAGGGTTATAAAAAATAGATGTTGGCCGATTCTCAGACCTACTCAATATGCTCACATAATTTCATGAAAATCAGTCAAGCCGCTTAAGAGGAGTATGGGAACGATCATTGTGACACGAGAATTTTGTGTATAAGAATAAATTAATGTTTTTTTAAATTTAATTCTGTGTGGATGTTTTTCTATTAGAAAAATTAAGAGCCCCTTCAAAGTATATTAAAAAACTTATCGCCACTGTAGCGACATGAAACACTAGGTTTCAGTGTGTGTAAAATGTCATGTACAATCTAATATGACAGCACTTACCATGTTTTGTCTTTTTTTTCTATTAATATTGTTGTAATATAAGTAGACAGCGATAGCTCAAAATTAGTTTAATTAAAAAAAAAAGTTTAATTAACACATATTTTCCTACCTTAACGCCAAGTTAGAGAGTATTCTTGTTATGGTATTGGAAGGCAAACAAGCACATAGTTTTCCTGATTTTAAAAAAGTCACACCACCTAGAGACAGAGGTGATAATGGTACGTTACCAACTTGAGGCTAATATGTTACATATGAGGACCTACTAGAGTTTGTAGATTAGACGTTGGAGTGCAACCTTTATATTTTTAGAGTGCTGACTGCGGGGAGCGGCTGAAACTCCAAAAACCAGTAACAGTCACTTGATTACAAGAAAACGTATCAGATATTAATAATTAAATTGATTGCCTAATGGCATTAATATATCAAACAGACAAAAGTCGCTGCAATGACTAAAAAACATAGAAGCCTTGTTTTTTAAAGTTTCTGACCCTCTTACATATTGCACTACTTCACGTCATGCTTAAATCTTCAAAAAATATATTCACCTATTTTTGGCATGCTATAAACACATAGTATTTAATCTCACATGTTCGAGTATGTTCTCAAACTAAAAAAATAAACAGGCTATCGTACACACGACTCCATACTTACGATACAACAATAGTACAAGGTATTTCTCATATCAATCTCTGACGCATCTGATTAACTGCAAAAGTCCCCTTTTGAGCTCCTCTTTAATAAGCGTTTTTTACTATGATACCAACACACGAGGATTGCTTTTTGCTGTGACAATAGCTATGGAGATCAATATGTGTAGTTGCAAATTTCTAATTCATGGTAACCTGAAACGTTTACTTACTCTTCCTACTCGTCGCGAGAACTAGCGTTATGATAAAAAATGTATGTATGTAAAACAGAATACAGAACGCATTGCACATTACTTAATATAGTTTAAATCTGTCGAAGGTACTTATTTACTCTTAAGCTTTACCTTTGTAGAGTTTAAACATGAACTAAGTTGCACTTCAGTGTTTTTAAATCCAACTTTTTACATCTACCCGCATAAACGATCGGCTATCTAATTAAAGCTTTCAATAAAAGTACATTAAGGGTGCGTTTTTGCTCTATATCATGTCTCATTTACTATCACGTATTTAGTTTTACTAGTGGTCGCCCATCGGTCGACATTCGACCATAATAAATTCTAAAATTTTGTTGATAACAATGTCGTTTCCATTTCTCAGGACCAATTACTTTGTTTCCAAACTTTTTAGTGCGCCATCTGTGATCTTTTATCGTTATCATCAATATGTTTGTTTGTGTGTCAAATGCATGGTAGTGTGGGTAATGTTTTATTTATTGATTTAATGTGCTTTACATTAAATCAATAAACACTATTATTGAAAAATTTGCAAATTATTAATCCGTTCAGGCGTCATGCGGTGACTACGTGAAATGGGGATTCATTTTTTTTAATACTACCCGGCAGAGTTTGTTCTACTTTTGTTTTTCAATGTGGTTTTTGTAAAAGGATTGGGGTGAGTTGTCACTTAGGAGTATGAAAAAAATTGATGGAAATCGGTAAAGCTGTTTTAGAGATGAGTCGAACATAATGTAAACTTCTTTTTCTGAAGTCAATTAAATGTATCTGGCATCGCCTGTAGTTTAAGCTGTCTAGTATCCCGACCTGTTTGAAATAAGGGTAAAGCCGTAAGACACAGATTCTTGAAAAAAGAGTACAGTAACTAGCATTGTGACTTGATTACTTTATATATAAAACATAAACTAGCCAACATAGCGAATTTGGAAAATATAAAATAGATAAGATTAATTATTATTTCCTCACATATGACCGTTCATCAAGACCATTTCTCAACGGGATAACTGTTTTTCAAAAAGTTTCCTTAACAAATCTAAAAACAGTTTTTTAAATTTAGAGTTATAAAGTTGGAACACTTGTTTGCTTTTGATTTTTTTGATGAAATAACTCGTTTCTTTTCCATTTTATTGCTTTAATGATCGATTTTTTAAAGATAGTATATTTAACATTATCATATTTTTTTAGTACAATAAAATACGCGTTAAGATGTAAACTTTAAATACGATAAATCATTTTCTTAACTTTGTTTTAGACTATTGCATTCTTCTTATTACATTACATCAACATGTAGCTTTTGTCGGCGGTTTTATATTAATAGATAGCAATACACGGCTCTCTTGATAGGAAGATACATAAACCGTGGCATGTAGATATTTTAGATAGAGATAGACTTAAGACATGCATCTTCATCCTTCTAAAACTAAGTACGTTAAAAATAACTAATTTTGAAATTTTAATATTTAATTTAATTATAAAATAATATAAAAATAAATGAAGTAATATAAAATTAAATACAAAATAATTTTAAATTATTTGTTATTAAAAAAGTAATCAATCGTCAACATAGACAGTGAATTTTTGTGGTTTTCCCAATTTGATCAGTTTAAAGATGCTTTAAAAAACAACAAAAAAGCAGTCTTTACTTTGTCAACTATATTACATGTTAACATTTGAGGAAACCGAAAAACATGCAAAAACGTTCTACCTCAACTTGTAATATTAACTGACTGACGCTAATATAATTTTATACTATTATAACGTAATTTATGGCTATTCTAAATCAAATTTACATAAAATAATTATTCAGTACTTTACTGTCACTTTAGGCTAGCGTGTAAAAACTGTCACTAATATAGATAACAATAGCAGCACGGCGAGCGGAAACAGTTACAGGATTTATGTTGATCCGTATTTGAGATTGTTTCGTGAATAGTGTAAGCGACTTACAGAAAGCTTGGGCGATCCAATTCCGAACCATTGTGCACATGGAATATGTTTTAGACCAGCACCATAAAACCTATCATGCCAATAAAAGAACGATAGAGGACATATGAATCAACTCAGCTTAAATCGCCAACTTCTATCCTAAAGAGGATTCAGTTTGGAGTTTTAATGGCATTGGAAATGATCATAGCTTTAATATTTTTTCAATGTAAGTATTGATTGAGAAAATTCGTTGGTCAAATTGATGTATCGCTTGATTACAAAAAAAGTAATTGGCTGTTAGTTGATAAGTATATGTAGAAGAAGATGGGTTTTTTATTAAAACGAAACAGCGAACAAGTACATGGTTTCCTCGCTGGTAAGAGGTAACCATGGCGTATAAACACTGTAAATGTTATTACAAATTTTAGAGACAGAACCTAACCAGTAAATTTGTTGCAAAGCTTTCGACCATCAGTTGTTTTTTTGGTAATGTAACTCATATAATCTATGCTCGTCGAGACTTGTGCACGTAACTTCACGTCCCAGCTATAATAAAGTCAGTAACATCTATGGTGTCTGTAGGTAACGGTTATCTCTAATCATAAAGAAAGCTGTTAGCTTGTTAGTTTTCGCTTAATATAACACCTAAACGTGTTAACTGTTTGTTTGTATCATTTAACGATCGATTCTAATAATTTCATTTTCACGTTTCCCTACCGGAACTGCATTGTCAAATGTCGGGTAACTGCGACGGCAATAGGCTTGGCATATGGGCAACATTCCTTCAACTACATACCTATTGAAAATATCTTTAATATTAGACTCGTGGAAATAAAAGTCCTTTGATAGCACGAGGAGTCTTTATATTCGGTCCCTATTATTATTTTGACCGCCTCGTTGCTCGAGTGGCTAGCGTACTAGGTCCGTGTAGTTAGGCGACTAACTACACCGACCAACTGCGAGGCTCGGGTTCGATTCCCGACGGGGGCAGGCATTTGTGTGATGAACATTTAGATGTCTGTATTTTCGGGTCTGGGTGTTTATTAAATGTGTTCAAGTATCTATTTAAGTATTTCCATGTATTAATATCGTTTACTAACACCCATAACACAAGAATGAAATTTGCTTAATTCGGGGTTAGATTTAATTTGTGTAACTTGTCCAGGATATTTATTTTATAATAATTTAATTTTTCCATCATATTTAAACAAAGTTTAAGTATTATTTTTTTACTTGTAAGAGCTTACTTTCAAAGAGGTCCCAGTGACACCAAGTTTGGATTTGCTAATGAAATACCAGGGAAATCGAGAAAAACACAATTTATTTGTTAAGACTGCACTTTGCTGGGTTAAGTATTTAACTCTGAGTTAGCTTCTGACTAGGGTTCAATCACTTAGTATTTAACAGTTAACTCATTATTAAATTTAACTCAGGGAAATGTTAAAGTTTATGTAACAACTAGCCGAATTGACGGACTTCGTATCGCTTGACATTAACAACTACTAACAGTTTGTATGGATTAAAACATTGTTTTTCCCACTTTCTCTGCAAAGTTTTCCGTTTATGTTTTCATAAAATCATTCTTTTGCCAAAAACCTAGCATAAAAAAATTAACAAAATTGATGCATCCTTTCAGGCACACGGATTCATTTTTAACTAATTGGAATAGAATCGGTTTTTTGGCAGTCTTATTGTGCATAAATTATTTTGTTAGAAATTCTAGTATGGCGAAATATAAACGCAGCTGTGACCACGCAAACTCCCCCGTTCCAAATATCGTGTCGCACCAAGTTCCCTAACAAAAGAGGAAATACTCTTAGGGAGAAATGTAGTCCGTATGTAATCGGCTTTATTTGCCTCTCACCTTTCAAACCTCGAGGATACCACACTCTATTCTCAACAATTTAAAACTCCACAAACGCTTTATCTTTTTTAAATTTTTATTTCATTTCTAAATTTGAAATATGTTTATAAAAATAAAGAAGCTCTAAGTGTTATTTTATTTGAAACCAAGGAACAATGAAAAAGTGTTTTTTGGCAAATCCTCAAAACATTTAAAATTACTACTTCGGTAAAGTGAAACTGTCAACGTGGTATGATTTATGTACGATGTAATAAAAAGTTAGTTCTACTTGATGAATTTTGCATTAACTTTAAGAAAGGGATAAAAAGGATAACGATGATTGAGATATTAATTAATGATAAATTAATGAACGTTAAATTAATGATATATATTCATTAACAATGCAAGTTTATTGTGAAAATGTTCTACTGTGTTACAGTTAAGCTGGCTAATGTACTAGGGATACATGAACAGCAGACGATGAACGTCCGTGATCTTAACAGTTTATACATACATAGGGCGCGACAGATGCATAGTTACATTATATTGGCGAAGGTTGCACTCGTTTACACTGTTATGCAATGCCAGTATATACACGCGTATGTAGTGGTTAGAAGTCAGAAGCTTTGAGGCTTTACGTAATTTGTTGGTGAATTGGATTGAGGTCCATGTTTTAATCTCAACTCGCAGTTTACAAAACGAATTCTGCTATTAAACGTTTTGTTAGTTGAATTTTTATTAGGTCAATATTTTATATTTTTGTGCTCTATGAAATACGCTCTACATACTTTAAAGACTGCCGGGTCACCTTTTTGTACGCAATATACATTAAACATAATACTAGTGATATTGAATTGTCTTCATCCTTGGCACTTGGTGAACTCTGTTGTCTATTTTTGTATATATGAAAAAATACTTGCACTGTTTTACTTTATACCAAATGAAATAGTGGAAGTCTTTTATCACAGATGTAAATGATACTAGTTATTAGCATATTTTTAGTTTTTATTAATCAGTGATATCTTGGGTAAGATAAGGATTTTTTTAATAAATGAGTACAATTTACGTAACATTACTGACAGACACACAACCAGGGCACCCACGACTTGCCGAAGACACTAATGCCCGATTTCACCAAGAGCCCCTACATTTAGGGGACCTTTTAACGTGTTTTAGGGGACTGTTTTATATGGAAACAGTCCCATAAGTAACGTTTAAAGGTCCCCTAAAGTATAGGGGCTCTTGGTGAAATCGGGCATAAGTCCCACAAAGTAACAGGATGCAAGCCTGTCGCCAACCGGACACTTATCCAATCCCGGGCAGCATTATTTTTATTAGAAAATTGAAATCAAACATTACAACAATATTTTTTTTCGCCTTACCTACAACCAGGAACCAGGAACTTCAAGACGTCAAATCACACGCCGGACCAAAGACAAAAATACAACTTAAAATCCTCCTATTTAGAGATAAGAAGTAAGCGCACGTTTTGTGCTGTACTAATATTACTATATTTTCTTTTTTTTGTAACAATATATACTGCTATTCATAACAAAATAAACAGTCATAAAACTAAATCCATACATTAAATATTTCTAAAAAATTATAAATTAAAAGTAAAATTTCTGTGGTAGTAGAATAAAGACTGGTTTAAGATTTAGGATACCTTTTACTGTGGAAAAATCTTTCTTTCCCATCATTAACCACTAAAAGTGACTTTAGCGGGCTAGCACTAGTATACAATACAGTATTAAACAGTTAAATAATTACCATAATAATTCGACTAGTCAACTTATTTTTATTTAGTTTAGGAGCTTATACGCATTTTCAAATTGCTTTTATCCATAGAAAGATCTATCAGAATCAGAATAATCTTTATTCACATGAACCATACAAGTGGTATTTGTGCGCGTCGACATTTTTATACACTACCACTGGATCGGAATCGAAAGGTAAACCTACGCTGAAGCCACTACATAGCCTACATACAGGTAAAGTCACAGCCCAGCGACACACCCATAACATATGTTTTTAGACACAACGCCACGTTGGCCACGATTTTCTCTTAATGTCAGGAGAGCAGAGTACTTGTTCATTATCTTGTTACTCAAAAAAAATATTTAGGTACCAAAATTAATGCTAGCCTCTAGAAAAAAAAGTTTGGTGGCTCAGAACATTTAAATTAAATATGTCAACATGTTCAAAACATATTAAAGAAAGAAAAAAATAGTTTAATAAAGAAATACCTTAACTTTTGTTTTTAGTGTTTTTTATGTGCACTCACTATGAAGAGTAATTCCATTCTATTCCATAGCTTTTAAAGGACCAAGACAAAAAATATAGTATATTTTTAGATTATTGTTAGTATAATTAGTAATTTCTACTAATAATAATGAATATATATTTGTATTTGTATTGAATAAACTCCAAAACTACTTGACCGGTTTGAAAAATTCTTTCACCATTTCAGCCGAAATTATCTCTGAAGAACATAACCTACGATATAGAAAGAACTAGAAAAATTAGAACCATGCGTAAAAAATCCGCCCGTGTGAACCCTGGACGGGCTGCTAGTTTACCAGATGTTTATTAGAGACAAGACACATAAGACAAGAATAAGGCACAAAGATTTCATGTATACAGTCTTAAGAAGAATAAGAAAAAAACAGTGTTGTTTGTATAAAATATATGCCTCCAGCTCTCAGAAAAAAATGTTAGAGAAGTGGTCGTTACGTACGGTTTCCACCATGTAAATGAGTTGACACATCTCTCCTGCACACTTCACTTTTTTCATATTTCCAACGAATGAGACTTGTAATTAAAATTAATCGACGTGCTGTTTTATTTTCTGTGCTTAAATATATTTTAGTGTTGGGAATATTTATTAAGTTTTGGTGCCATCGAGGGAAAAGATGGCGGCAGTTTGTTCGTATTTTAAAATTCGTGAACTTAAAGTGTAAAATTAGTTAACTTTCTGGCATCTTGGTATGATCAGATCAATCAGATGGTCAGTCAGAGGGATCCAATACTTCGATTACATAATGTAGGTTTATCCTAAACTACTTTTCATTATAATTTTACTGTATTGTATTTATTGTAGCTTAAAAGTTTAACGGAAAACTGCTAGTAGTTACAGTAATTAAGGCTTGTTTTTAACTTTTTTCCCGAAGTTTAGTTTATATGTTTAGTTACTAAACACTAGCTAACTTTATATATATCTTTATTTTGCGTGCAATAAATAAGACTTGAAATAAATCTATGCAAATAAAAATAAGTTCGAAAAAATACGATTATATACTTTTAAATAGCTGCACATATTTAACCAAACTTTATTCGCTGTGTTTTTAAATGCCTATACAAGGTTTGAATAAAAAAATATGCAAGAAGTGAAATCTTTTCTGATAATAAATAAAAAATATGTAAAAAAAGTAATGGAATTGGTAAATTGAAGTCCAGCCATTGTTTACGATTATTAAAAAAGGATACAAAAGGACTAAGAGTATACAAAAAAAAAATACTATACGTTCTGATTTCTCAAAAAATCGATTGTAAAAAAAACCTCCAAAATTAAATACATATAATTAGTAACTAGCTGTTTGTTGTTATTTTTAACTAGCTGTTGTGATTTCGTCAGTAATAGAGAACGATTTACAAACAAACTCTCATCCTCTCTCATAAGAGTGGACTAATTTTTGAAAGATGTTTGAACTCGGATCTCAAGCTATCTGCGTATCAAATCAGTTCAAGGGAATAGTCGTGAAAGAGTAACAGACAGACAGACTTTCGCATTTATAACATTTATGTGGATTTGTAATAAATAATTAATTTAATAATTTAACAAAGTATGAAAAAATAAAATGTATTTAAAAGTCATAAGTTGATTAAAATAATTTATGTAAGCGACCATCACTAGACAAATCCGTAGACGTTCGAAATTTTAATCCTGAACGTAGCTCGATCAAGCGGCAATAGATTTATTACATCACATAAAGAAATTAAGCTGAGAGTATTTTGATCTTCGTAAAAGGCAATATTATTGTCATCGTTTATTCATGTTATTTCCTAATTGTCACATTTATACATCAAAAAAAGTATATTACCCTAGCGTCACCGGCAAACTACGGTCACCCATTATGTATGGGAAAAATAAATAAGCTGCTTTTCCTAGTTTCCTTACCGTCAAACGGAATAAAAAGTATTCTATGTTCGTCTTGTGGTTCCAAACTATATTTCTTTCAATTTTCAGGCAAATCGTTTAAGCCATTCTTGAGTTATAAATAAAAATAGAGTAATGAAGTGGAGTAACATACTTTTATTTATATATCTATAGAGATATTTAAAAATCTTATCACTTCTGTGGTCTAGCTGTCCGGCGTCAGACTTGACTTCTTGGGGTCCCGGTTTCGATGTCCGGGCAGGTAATGGTAACAAACACATACATAGGGTAGTGCACAAAAAATTAACAACAGAAAAAAACACATTTTAGTTTAGATTTAAGCAAATATAACACGCTATTCAATACGCCCCATTAAACCCAATTTGTTTGATATTTTCCACAGTCGGGCTTTGGTAAAACTTCCAAATATTCAGATTTTTAAATGAAGAAGCACTTGTACTGTTTTACGTATCACTTATAATTTATTATTTTACAAAGAGCCTACCGGTTTCGCTTAAGACAGCATCATTAGGGCTAGAACTTAAACTACCCTCGGTAGGCTATTTATAAAATAATAAATAATAAGTGACCTGTTTATATGAAAAGGGTAATGAATGTGAAGGAAGCATGACAGGTTTGTCAGGATCGTGAGGTCTGGCACTCGATACTCTTTGCCTACCCCGTAAGGGACTTAGCGTGAAGATATGTATGTATGTATGTAATAAGTGATACGTAAAACAGTACAAGTGCTTCTTCATTTAAAAATATGAAAACCAATTTGTATTTGAATAATCTTTGCAACCATATTAATTAATGATCATTGAAACTTTGGACTGGATGAGCGAATGTAACTTGTAAACAATAGACGTCAATTGTAGCCCTACTTTCGAGCTAATAACGGTTTTCTCTCGATATCCAATAAATTAAATTCCACCCGTACCAAATGCCGTGGTGTGGAGATGTGCCAACTATCTCAGTTAAAAATATTACAACGTATCTTTTTGAACGTTAATCAATACATTTTAAAACAAAGGTGGTCTTTCTTTTCATTTACAACACATCAGAAGGTTCTTGCTTGCAAAGTGATATATTGGTCTTTGTTAATAATTATCTTCTTTATAACCCTCTAAAGAAAAAGAGAGGTGTCATAAGTTTGATAATCGCCTCTGTGGTCTAGCGGGTTAGGTGTTGGATTTGACTGCAAGAGGTCCCGGGTTCGAATCCCGGATCGGGCAACATAAAGAAAATTGGTTTTTCCCATTTTTTAAATAAAAAAAAGGATGCTTGGGATTAGACATGTTCCCGGTTGGCGATAGACTAGCAACCTATCACATTAAGGGTTTGCATTAGCACAGTGTCTTCGGCTAGTCGTGGATGCCCTGGTAGTGCCTCTGCCTACCGCTTTGGGGATATGGGCGTGAATATACTACTTTTTCATAAGTTTGACGTATATGTGTGTGTCTATCTGTTGCGTCAAATTTCTTCAACTGGTATACCGATTTTCGTGAGTTTTGTTGGCTGAAAGTTGATGTGATTGAGATGGCTTTTTCATAATGATTCCTGCAGCCATATAACTGTTATGTTCTAGTCCGATAACATCAAAAAAATACGTTAAAACAGAGGTGGGCTTTCGTTTCACTTACAACAGTATTTACATCCCGTATAGGTTTGTAAAGTAATGGGTATATTGGTCTTGGTTAGTCTTAAGCTGTCTTATTTTTAAAAAGTAATGGGTTAATTGGTCTCGGTAAGTCTTAAGCTGTCTTATTTTTAAAAAGTAATGAGTATATTGGTCTTGGTTAGTCTTAAGCTGTCTTATTTTTAAAAAGTATTGGGTATATTGGTCTTCGTTAGTTTTAAGCTGTCTTATTTTTAACCCCATACTCAAATAGAGAAGTGTTATAAGTTTATCAGTGACTTCATGATTCTTATCTGGGTTGACCGATTTTGATTTTTTTTTGTTTGAAAGCTGCCACGATCGAGATGACTTTTTCATTATGATTCTTGCAGCCATAATGATGTCATATTCCGGTCTGATGAGATCAAAAAGATACGTTAGAATAAAGGTGTGCTTTCGTTTCGCTTATTTACAACACTATTTTAAATCCCGTAAGAATGTTGACACCGTGACATCTGACTAGGTGGTAGAGTTTCGCAGCCACTCACCCGGATTGGTACCACCGCCTTACCTATTCCTGCCGCCATAACGTCATGACGTGTTAAGGTTCGGAGGGTGAGGTAGCCGGTAAACTTACTTTTGCTCAAGGCCTAACATTCCGGCCTCAGGTTGGCAACGCACCATTACCACCTTTGTTGTCTCTAGGCGGCGGGAATTTCTTACCATCAGGAAATACGTCTGCTTGTTTGCCTTCCAATATCATAAAAAAAAACTGATGGGTACTTGATGTTAGTTATCCATAAGCTCTCTAATTTTTAACCCCATACCCAATTAGAAAGTTGTTATAAGTTTGACGTATCTGTGTGTCTATCTGTGGCGTTATTAATCTTTGATGGGATGGATTTCGAGTTTTTGTTGTTTGAAAGCTGTGCTTGAGGTCGTTTTGAGTTACAATGCAGATAGGTTTTGTTTACGTTATTGATAATTTGCATTTTTGTAAGACCAAGTTAAAAACCGTAATGTGATCATAATCTGAATATAATATTAGTCTTGCAAAATATAACTTAACCACGGTTTTCCTAGGCAGAAAAGAAAATCAGCCTTACTGCCAGGATGCTCGTAACAATCGAGCAACGGTCAAATGGTACATTATGAACTATATCACGGTGGTAGTGTCGTGCTGCAACCCGTCCGGGTAGGGCCTTAACTATTCCTGCTGCCACAATAATAGTTTCAAAATCTTAGTCCCGCTTTTAAAGAAAGAAAGAAAATTATTTATTTGCGGAATATGTGTGTAAATGAGATGTTACAAAAATATTTAAGTATATCCACATATCCTACCATATTTTGGTGTGCAAATATTTTAACATTTATAAAAAATATTATTTAATTAGGTACGTGGTTTAAGTTTTAAGCCAATTATTTTTAAAACATTTATCCTATTAATATTATAAATGCGAAAGTTTGTATGTATGGATGTATGGATGTTTGTTACTCTTTCACGCAAAAACTACAAAGCCGATTACGATGAAATTTGGTATGTAGGTAGCTGAAGACCCAGAATAACATATAGGCTACTTTTTATCCCGGAGTTCCCGCGGGATTGGGACTTACGCGGGTGAAACCGCGGGGCGCAGCTAGTTGTTTATAATTGAATTTAACCCTGTCTACCGTAAACGTTTTATTTTACTAATTATCAATTACGGAAATATCGCAAATTTAAATTGTTGCTTACAACAAAAACTTGCTAATGATCAGTAGTGTCAGCTGTTTGACACATCACATAAGTAAGCTATATAATGTGATCATTAAATACAAGCAGTCCAAACTACCTGTCCAATAATAGTTAATAAGTATCTTCACGCCCGTATCCCCGAATAGACGCAAGCTGAAATTAGGGAACCCTCATCATTATCCGGAAGATGTCCACTGCTGGACAAAGGCCTTGTTTATTAATAAGACAGTATGTGGTCGGCACTAATACCTGACTACTAGACCAGAGAGGTTCAATAATAATGTTTAATGTTTAATTTCTTGTTAGTGAATCCATTTTGAGACTTCCGAGATGGTCCTATAGCCACCAAGTATGGATCTGATAATTATTGTAATCAAGAAAAGTCAAAAGTACTAATTAAAATTAAGGTTTTTTTTAGATTTTCTACGCTTAAATTATGGTAATTGCACTGAATTTCGACAAATTCGTTGAAAATTACAATGATACAGTTAGGTCTAGCGAAGTTATCGTTATCAGGGTCCACTATTTAAAATAAGTTTATCTACTTTTTGATTTCAGCATTTCGCTTTTTGTTCCACGAACCAATATACTCGTAATACTTGAGCTTTGCCATATACACTTTAACATATAATAGTGTCACACTTCAGTCAAATGGTTTCACTTTTTACCGCATGTTGAGCTGCTTATGTGTTAGAAATATTACAAAGCGTATTGTAAGAAAAAATAATAAAAAAGTCTATTAAACTGGAAAGTCTATTAAACTAAAATGTACCAAGGTTTTAGGTTGTCTGATATTCTCATCCATATTAAAATGAATTAGTACCAAAGTAGACATAGACTTGCCTTTCAGCCTGCACACAATGTTGACCTCGAAGTAATCTACTTCGTTGGTAACATCCCTTACGAAAATTAAGCTAAAAGTTTTGTTGGAATACTAGCGGAGTTTGCAAATGTTACGGCACCGTGTAAATGATTTGAAGAAGATATTTTAGTTGTAATCTTCAGGGATGGATTGACAGAAAAAGGAATGGAACGTTTGAATCTTTAATTCTTAAAGTGTAAAGTTTGCGATGAGAGGTTGAAAATTTGGGGTTATGTTATGTATTTTGTTATGTCAAATAAAAAAATATCAAGAAAGAAAAAAATACAAAAATAAATAAAAAATATGAAAATAGGTTGAACCGTTCGACAAAATTAGAGCATAAGCATTGGGAACATAAACGTTTTATATACAAACAAGCATTTGTATTTGATTTTCAGAGGAATATAGTTAAATTTATTTTTAACTAGCTTTCCCAGCAAATTTCGTTCTATCCTGTTCAGTTTGAAAGTACTTGTATACATAGATATCCGTTAGCTTGTATGGAAAACATAATAATATACTTTTTTTCTAGTTTCTTCGCAGTAATCGGAATATATTCAAAACATCGTTAATAGCTTCAATTATTTTAGTTCTTTTAAATCATAGCTGTAATTTTCCAAAATGGTTGTGCAAGTGAAGCTGGTGGAATAAGCTAGTAGAACACTCAAAGTTGTTGAATATAAATGTAAATAAGTTTTTAGATGTCTAATATTCTCATTCCAATTAAAATGAATAAGTATGATAATAGACACGGACGCTTTTCAGCACAAAATGTTGACCTCAATGTAATTCGCTTTTTGTTAACCATTCTAAATAATTATGGTAAAAGTTTGTATTGAAATATAAAACATATACTTGCCCTAGGAACATAGCTAATATATTAAAATAGAACAGCTAATGATAGCGCATACTGTTGACGGGACGGAGCGGTTCTCGTCGGGTGCATCGCATTATAAACCGTGTTGGTTCGGGTTCCGTGTTACAGAATAGATCATCTGCCCTCCAGTGCCAAGCAGCTCGTAAAAAGCGAGCATAGGTTTACCATCACTAGCACCGTGACATTTGACTGGGTGGTAGAGTCTCGCAGCGACTCGACTGAATTGGTATCACCGCCTTACCTACTCCTGCCGCCATATCAGCGTTTGCCGCTGACATACTTTTGCTTTATGCCAGCCTAAGGTTGGCAACGCACAATTTCTACCTTACGTGTCTCTAGGCGGCGTGAATTTCTTACCATCAGGAAATCCGTCTGCTTGTTTGCCTTCCAATTTTATAAAAAAAAATGAAGCACCTTCAGGGCG
>NJDD01002103.1:3578-34465 GCA_002245505.1 Calephelis nemesis
TCTTTAAAACTAAACAATGCTTCTTTAAAATACGTGAGTTTTAGAAGATTATGAAGTTTTGTCCTTGTGTTGTGTCGTGTTTATCTTTTTTGTTGTTTCATAGAAAGATCACTGAATAAATTTTAGAAATTGGAGTGGCAAGTCATAATTAAAATTGAAGCGACAATCGAATTTATCAAAAGTGGTGATTTTTACCCTTCTACTGATAGAAAAATTACTTAACGAATAACGCGAACGAAAAGTTGATGACAAGACTTATAATATTTCAAACAAATGGCTAAAACCATTTTGTAGTTTAGACGTTTTTAAAGTACATTAATTTGTTAGTTATAGGTTTAGAAGAAACAAGAAGTTCGACCACTCTCCAAAGCAAAAAAGTGATGATTTCTTATGTTATAAGACATCGAACAAGCACACTGCTTTCCCGATGATAAGAAGTAACCGTAGTTTATAGACACCATAGATACTTTAGGTGCTTCGAGATCTTATGGCCGAATGTTAGCCCTAAAAGTATTTAGTAATACAACAAGAAAACACCAACAACCGTCAAAAGACGCTCAATCCCTCAATATGATAGTTGGCAAAGTTAACACTAACCGGGCCTATCCCGGGAACGGATGCTTTTACTAGAAAACTGAAAAAACACAAATAAACAATTTTAGATCCCGGAACCTGATAACCTTGTCAGCTGCTATTGCAGAAGAGATTTGGCATTAGGCTTCATGACGAATTACATGATCAATGTTCGATTCCCGACGGGGGCAAGCATTTGTGTGATGAACATTTAGATGTCTGCATTTCCGGGTCTGGGTGTTTATTAAATTTATTCTAGGATTTAAATATCTCTGGACAAGTTACACAAATTGAATCTAACCCCAAAGTAAGCAAGTTATATACTTGTGTTATGGGTGTTAGTCAACGATTCTATTACATAGAAATACTTAAATAGATACAAGAACACCCATAACACAAGCATACAATTTGCTTACTATTTTTGGGTTTAGATTCAATTTCTGTAGGTTGTCCAGGGATATTTAAAAAAAATGTGACTACAGAATATGAAGAACAGATAATAATAGGTATATCGTCTATAAGCTTAAAAAAACTAATTAAATTTAAAAAAACATAATTTCAGCACTTCTTATCCTTTTATAAAATTTGATAAATTTTCGTAAAAAGGTAAAAATTCATTTGACACTTGAAGAGTGCAGGGTTAAATCTTGCCTACAGTAAAAAAAACTTTTAAAAAATATTTTCATTATTTAAAAAAAAACGTTAGTGTACTTTGTTCTTATTTGTTATAGATATTATTGAAGCTTTGTGATTCTTCCACTAGAAAAACTAAGCAATGCTTTTCCCAGGCGCGCCTCGTTCCAACATCAGCCTGATTAATATTTTTTGTAAAATAAACTATCATAGAAAAAGCAATTCCCATAGAAAGGTTTTCTTGCCACTTCCATTACACATACAATACCTAGACCCAGATAGTGATTAAACTGAGAGATAAGTGTATAAAAAATTATGTCAAACGTATAATTCATCGCAGCTTTCAATTACATCTGTGGTTCGACTGACATTCATCACATCCATTCGGATTAACGAGAAATATGTTGAACAAGTCACAGACTTTGTTTCCCGTGGCAAACACCGGGATATCAATAAATCAAAGTGTTTGCCCAACTCTTTAAGTCCGGGAGTCTTTGTTAAAGAATATGTAAAAACATGAAGTCGTTCTTTTGTAGAGTAAAAGTTGCATTCAGATAAGTTGGTGTTGAGATTTTTCGTGTTTTAGATTTACTATTGGTTTTAGTTTGCAATTTTTGAACTGACTTTTTATAGTTACTTGCGCCCCGGCTTCGCACGGTTATGAAATATACATATTAACCATCGTCTTTAATCACTTTATCTTTTAAAAACTTCAGCAATATCTGTTGCGTAGTTTTAAAGGTTTAAGCATACAAAGGGACATAAGGACATGGGGACAGAGGAAACGACATTTTCGGTTTTAGTTTGTAATTTTTAAACTGACTTTATAGTTTTATATAGTTACTAGCGGCCCGCCTCGGCTTTGCATAGTTATGAAATATACATATAAACCCTTCTCTTTAATAACTTTATCTACTAAAAAGACCGCATCAATATCCGTTGCGTAGTTTTTTTTAAATTTAAGCATACAAAAGGACTTATGGACATGGGGACAGAGGAAGCGACTTTGTTTTATACTATATAGTGATGATAGAATAAAAATGTGAAAAACTTTACACATCAACTATACAAATGGTAAGAGATCTAAGCTGAAATAGCTCGTCTATTACATATACTTCTAAATAATAAATAAATAAATATCTCATCACAAGTTACACAAGTTGAATCTAACCCCAAATTAAGCAAATTATGTGCTTGTGTTACGGGTGTTAATCAACGATTCTAATTCATAAAAATACTTAAATAGATACAAGAATAAATTTAATAAACACCCAGACCCGGAAATGCAGGTATCTAAATGTTCATCACACAAATGCCTGCTCCCGTCGGAAACCGAACCCGAGCCTCGCGGTTGTTCGATGTAGTTAGACGTGTACGCTAGCCACTCGACCAACGAGGCGGTCTAACTACTAATAATATAAATCCGAATGTAAGTTTGTTTTTAACACTTTCATGCGAAAACTGCGTGTGTTGCCATGTTGGTCCAGACTCCTTTGCAGAATAGATCATCTGCCTTCCTGCCAAGCAGCTCGTAAAAGGCAAGCATAGACTTACCTTCACTAACACCGTGACATCTACCTACCTATTCCTGCTGCGATAACGTCAGTGCTTGCCATTGACGTGTTCCAGTTCGGAGGAGTAGTAAGGTACATCCCAGCCTTTGGTTGGCAGCGCACCATTACTACCTTTGGTCTCTCAAGGCGGGTTTTCTTAGAATCATAATCAGAATCATAAAAATAGAAATAAATAAAGTAAAAATACCGATCTTCAGACATATTCTCGGAAGTAATTATTGAAAGTTACATGAAAAGCTTTTTGAATGATTTAAATACGAGCAAAACTGTGTATAGAAACTTGTCCGCGTTTAATGATCTGTAAGTGTAAATATTACGGCTTAATATATGTGTGTGTGAGTGTATTTTTTTGGAAAATATGAATCTGTTTTCATACAAACTGTTCAATTATAATTCGTCGAAATGCAGTTATCTTATTAATATTATAAACGCGAAAGTTTGAATGTTTTGAATGTTCGAAAGACTCATTCACGCCAAAACTGCTGGGTCGTTTTTTATGAAATTTGGCACACACATAGAGGGTAGCTTTTATTAACACATAGGACCATTTTTATACTGAAAAAATATTCTTGAGGTGCCATTTACCACACAGGCTACGCCGCGTACAGCTAGTATTGTATAAAAAAAGACGTCTGCTATATTTCACGACCACACAATTTCTAAACTAGGTAGTAAAAGATTCACGTTCTTATTAACAATTACGGAGTACTCCAAGGCTCAACCGCATATTACAGTCTTTATTACAATGTGATACAGACTATAATATAAGCTTAATTTTACTCCTACGTTAGTACGTGTTTATTAAAATGACGGCATGGGCTTATTTCCCCGATCTTATTGAAAAACGAGCTCACTAAAACTAAGTCAGTGCAAAATGAGTTCAAATACCAGTTGTAACCCCATCCATAGGCTTCTTTTTTTTGTAATATTGGAAGGCAAACAAGCAGACGGATTTCCTGATGGTAAGAAATTCACGTCGCCTAGAGACACCAAAGGTGGAAATGGTGCGTTGCCAACCTGAGGCCGGGATGTAAGGCATCGATCAAAAGTCAGTTTACCGGCTACCTTACCCTCCAACCGGAACACGTCAACAGCAGGCATTGAAGTTATGGCGGCAGGAATAGGTAAGGCGGTGGTACCAATCCGGGCAAGTCGCTGCGAGACTCTACCACCTAGTAAGATGTCACGGTGCTAGTGACGGTGAGCCTATGTTCGCTTTTTACGAGCTGCCTGGCAGGAAGGCAGATGGTCTATTCTACAAAGGAGCCCGGACCAACACGGGGGGGGGGCTTCTTCAAGTAGTCTTTTAAAATTGACGATATTCTTATCACCATCCCCTAATAATTTACTTATCACGTAGAGTAGTTACTGTAGTCTTTATTATCACGTCAATTACAATAACCAAATTTTCTTTGACAGTAAAATTGACATAATCAACACTCTTGACAATTGACTTAAGGTTTTCGCATTTAAAATTGACAGTGAAATCCTAAAAGCCTAAATCCGGAAAAAAATCGTTGATATATAATTCAACCAAAAACTAATAAAAAAGGTAACTGAGAGTCCAATCACGGTAATATTTTATGCGTATTGCGTGCATTCTGCGCTTCGGCTATATTCGTTAAGCTTCGGAAATCCGAATGTATTTCAAAGATATCTTAATATATATATAATTCTTGTGTTCGTTTGTTTTTCACTGAACTAGACCGATGTTGATGAAACTTTTTGTGTGTGTTCAAGGGAATTAGAGAATGGTTTAGATTCATATTTGGTCTCCTGTAAAATGTTTTTTTAATACTTTTTTTGATAATAAGTAGTTGTTGATTTTGGAATGTTTCCCATTGGGTCCGGCAGACTGCGCTACTGTCGAAACATTAATGTCAAGCGATACGAAGTTTGCTGGGTCAGCTAGTATCTATATAGAGTAGTTATTAAGTGTGAGAACTTGATGTGGCAGTGACAAGAAATGGATTGACATGATAATTCTGACAATATTGGGAGCGAAGTTCCTTACGGCAGCCTTGGAAGAGATATTGAACTGAAAAAAATGTGATAATTAAAACCGTAAGAAAAAACCGTGGAATAAAACCGTAAAATGAGACGTGCGCCGGCACGACAGTCGTATACACAAGCAAGTAATGTATAATACCTTTCCTTTCTCCCTCTTTCTTTTCGTTCTCTCATCCCTTCTGTCTCTATTACCACTCCACCTCGCCAATGCATAGTATATACTCATAAATTGTGTCGATTCTACATTAGCCAAAGGTACTTCGTTCCTACCTGGTATATCACGAAACCACATTTATATTTTTGGTAAACGTTTTTCAATTTGTCTGAAAATAACTTGTCAGCAAAAATAAATTGTGTTTCAGACTTCATATCATAAAAAAAGTAAAAAAAAAACACAAATAAAAATAACACAACAAAATACAACTAGCTATATCACGAGTACAATATTATATGAATATGCCCAGTATTTAGAAATCAGCCTTATACATATATTACCAATTCCTAGTAACTCTTGCTCTACCCCTGCCGTAAAACCTTCATTATTTTTTATTTTCTTTGTAATCGTCTAAACTAAAATACTTATTACAATTACTTAGTCGCACTTACACCATCCCTTACTTTCTTGTAAAAACTTCATTTTACCGAAAGAGCCGTTTCAATTTGCAGCCTTTACAAGTTTCTGAAGAATCATCCAGGCTGTGGCGGCGACATCGTTAGAAATGTTTAATGCAAAAGATATTTTATTACACAAAATATCTTAAAGCATAATTTAATGTCAAAGATTGACTGAAATTCTTTAGTAGGAGTGACTCTTATTACATCTTGCTTTTGAACTCGTTGCAAGTAATGAACTCAATTAGTGATAAAAGCCTATCGACAATAGGGCACGTATTCAATCCGGCCAACGTTGGTATTGTTAAGAAATTGATATTTTTTTTCGTTGAACGAACGGGGATCGAACCCGGGACCTCATGAAATAAAGTCCTACAACCGGACCGCCAGATTACAGAGGCTTTGAACAGTGCTTTACAATGATCATCTTGAACAGAATCTCAATAATTGTAATAGCCCTTAAGACGTTTGTAAGAATTTGGTTGTCTATACGAATGGACATGCAATACACATTATTTTTGTAAATGTTGAGTTTTTGGTTAGGCACAAGTAGTTTTACACTATTTCTAAAATGTAACAAACCTAGGACTTCGGCATTTGTATGAAACAAATGGTGACTTTTTTTACAAATACACATACAGCCAATCTTATTATATAAAAATGAATCCCTAAATGTGTTGGTAAGCTCATAACTTCCGAACGACTAAAACGATTTGGCTAATTCTTTTTTTGTTGTGTTAGTTATTGTCAGAAGAAGGTTCTTATAAAGAAAAAAACTGGGAAAAATGCAGGTAAAATGGGAAAATAATACTTTATTTTTCTCCATACAAACTGAACGGGTGGAACGAAGTTCGCCGGGACAGCTAGTTTATTATACAAACAAGTTAAAGACAATATTTAAGTGACTTAAAAAGTGGCTTGCATGAATGTAAATGATTGACCCTACATATCGCTTGTATACACTTCGTCTGACCTTGAAAGAGTCTAGTTAATTTTTCAAAAATCTCCAAATAGGAATACCTTACTGCAAAACGGAAGAAACATATCCGTGATAAGCTAACAGAGACACTTCTCTTATTCTTCTCAACACATATACAAACCTATCGATTTTATTGCAATGTTGAACCAACATGCAATTTCCAGTTACAAAATTTATCGATTTTCTTTCCTAGGAATCAGAACTATGAAAATTAAAATCAATCGGTATATTTCTGTGCAATACCTACTTAAATTCAAATGTTAATTTTAAGTTCCAAATTAAAATTAAAAACTATGAAATCATAAAAACTATGAAAGATTAGGTAGCCAATAAACAAAATGTTTCATTGAATAAAACTCTTGCTTTTCTTTTTTTATTGTAAATAAATCTTCTTAAGCAAATTTATTCACTTCTAAATTTTCATAGTTTTCAACTTTCAAAACAATGCCATTTTTTATGAAATCAGTAGTATTATCCATACAGTGAGTTCCTTCAACCAATAGCGTAAACTCGATGTCTATACATATTATACTAAAGCAGTACTGTAAATAAATCAGGGGGGCCACCATAAGCTGTTAAAACAGTACTATTTTAATAATACTTATTGTCATTGGAGAAAGACAACCCTATGACGTATATCATAAAGTTACTTATAAAAGCGGACATTTGGAAAGATGGAAATAATAGTGCTTTATGCGTTCATAGTACCTGCACATATTTTTAAAATAGATTTAAGGTAAAAAATGAATTTAAGGTTAAAGAATGAAAAACGAGGCTTATTCAAGTTTTTGACGCGTTTACTATTTACTCTTCTTCTTTAACTTCTCTAAACTTCTTTTCAGATTTTTACCATATTTAGTGTAGTACCTAGCAGCTTATGGCCCAGTTCAACATAAAGCAATTTAATGTAAAAAAAAAATCGTTTTCATCACTGACCACGTAATGTCACTTCAACGACTGTAGAAATTCGCGGGCAACAGCTAGTCTTTACAATTATTGCCAAAATCACAAATACACCAAACAGTATTATCCTTAACACTATCGCAAAACCAGACCCCCCAAAAGCTCGTTGCCTATGATTTATAGCTTATGTGTATAATCTTAAAAACGCTTTGTCTTCAAAATTAGAAATTACATAGATCTTCCAGATATTGCATACATATGAATCATAAATCAAAAATGATTGAAATAACGTAAAATATCGTCGAAATTTTCAATGACATCTCGATAAATTATTATTATAATGTCATGTAATAACACAAAACTCACTAGATAAGATAAGATAAGCCCGAGCATAAAGAACGAAAAAATGTTAACTAGCCTATTCTAACTTGCCTTAAATACAACCACATTTATTTTATTGCTTTATATATAAATAATGGTAAAAAATCTTAGTAAGTATGTTTGGACCCGTATTTTCGAAGAGGTAGGCAGAGGTAGAATCAGGGAACCCACAATTAACCGAAAACACTTAGTTCCGCAATGTAATAGGCGGCAAGGCCGAACAAATAACAAAGCAAAACCTGGCCAAAAGTTTTTTTTATCCGAAAACTAGCTGTTGTCCGCGGCGTTGCCTGCATGGTGAATGGTCCCGCAAGAACATTTTTTTCGGGATAAAAACTATCCTATAGTGTTAATCTACCCTCTACATGTGTGTCAAAATTCCAGCAGTTTTTGCGTGAAGGAGTAACATACAAACAAACATAAAAACTTTCGCATTTATGATATTATATAGTAGGGTTTTGAAAAGTACATTTTTGATGCAAAAACCCTCAGGAAGTCAAGTCCAACACCAGACCACAAGACCACAGAGGCGCTTATAAAAAATCTTGTTACGAGTATATTACATTTTCAACAAAATAGTTACTAGAAGCTCCTGACGTTTATTATATCAATTTAAAGTCTTTGGCACGGACACTTGCAGGCCTGTGCTTCATACTAACGAGGTTCCTTCAATTATCGGGCTGGCCTATAGCATCTAATTTCCGAAGTACGACAGTTTGAAAGACTTGAGGGTATTTTACGACCGGACCTTAACCTACACAAACTCTAGTAACAATCGCTGGCTATTGTTTTCAAAATTTGTCTAAGGCTGTAGGCTTTAATATAGTCAAGAGAGCTTTTGAAGAATAAAAAAAATATGGAGGCAATTATCAACGAATGTTTGTCTGCTTGTAATAACGTGTTATTAAAAATGTATTCATTTTGTTAAAAATTTTAACATTTAAACTAAAATCTATTCTAAAGTCATTTAAAATTAGTAAAATCAAAATATCACTATCATTGATAGACGCTAAATGAAATCGTTTATTTTTACCCGGGCTATGACAAGCATTAATTATAATGCCTATATTGATTTCAAGAGTCTCCAACACCGTAGAGAACTAAGTTAAGTTTGGTAGAGAGTATATGTCACTTGACACTTGTTACTCTCTACCAACCATTCTAAGGATTTGGCGTGAAGATGTATATTATAATTATATTTGTTTAGACAAAGTAAGCTTACATGTCCATTGCCCAAATTTTACTTATAATAATTTCCCGAAACTGCAGCTAATTTAGCTGTCATTTTTTACCAAATTTGTGGAAGAAGGAGGTTATGTATTGCTGTATATTTCATGGATGTTAATCTACTCCGTCATTTCGAAGCTTCTGAAGATCTAATTTTTTTTAATAGCGTATTTTTGAGGGAGTCTCATTGCCACCAAATTTGTACCTGATGACAAAATCCCAAAGAAATTGAGATTTTTTTGTAGTACACAAAGACGATGGTATATATAAGTAAGTCTATATTTTTACAAGAACATTTAAAAACACGTAATTCCAGTTTTCCGACCAGTGAATCAAACCCAAGACTTATAGTAGTGTAGTAGTATACGGAACTACCACATCAAAGATCGAAGAGGATAGGATCCCCTATCCACGAATGATTGAAAAAAATATCTTACATATTATAATAACAACATTAACACAAATTATGTATCCCCAAAAGATAAGCAGACAACCAAGAGACTATGATAGTTGGCAATAGCACATAACCAATCCCGATTAAACCTTGTTTTTTTGTTGACCGATATGGGAATAGAAACGGGTTTTCACGTGGTCCACTACCGGACCGCTAGACTACAGACGCGATATATGTATAGATAGATGACTTACAAATATATATCATTTGCATAGAAACTGACGTCAAAATCAATCCGGATTTATCAGTAAAGTGAGGTTATAGACGCATAATCCTCTTAAAAGTCTACATTAACCAATTGTTCCTGGTCGTAGTATTGGCACGTCCTCGTTAGTCCACCGCCTCGTAATTGTCGACTGCGCCATCACGTCCATGCTAGACCACCATCTCTGTAAACATTTTCGGACATGCACTTCTATATAGAAAATAGACATACGATACTCTGATATGAAATCGTGTACCTCTAGATGAAAACGAATGTATTTGCAAAAAAAAAATTAAAACTGTTATAGTTGGATGTTTTGGCCCATAAATAATTAATGTACTCATGTAGGATTAGTTTAGTTTTAACTATATGTTTGTAAATTAAAACCAGTATAAATGTATGCTTCAGTTTTTATTTAGGGTTAATTAAAGGAAAATGTTTCACGAGATTATACATATTATTTTCTAAACTTATCTCGGTACTGTATTTTTTGTAATATTTTTGTTATTTTATGTTGATTAATTTGTGCATCATTAATCATTAAATAAATAATTAATGTTTTTGTCTGTGCCTCAGTTTTCCAGTTAAGTTAGGTGAAATATGCATAATACTGTATAATAGTTAACTGCGTACTCTACAAGTATTGTGCAATGTGCACACCTTTTAGAAATATTTTGCATACGATATAATGAGTTTCCTGACAAAAAAAATAGGTAGGTAAAATAAATGTAGATAACAGTAACAATCGTCATCGTTCATGGATATCTGCAGCATGTAGAATTAGTTGCCAATGGGATGCCAGATTCTGAAAAGTTTCTTTACAAAAAAGTAAAGTTTTAAAGTTTGTTAAAGATTCAGAAAAAAAATATTGACATATTTCTGGTCAATTCTAAACGCATCTTTTTTTATTTGTCATTTGTTTCGAAATTTGCGTGGTTTGTAGTATGCGTTTATTTATTTATCTCATATGTCTTATGTATTAAACTGATTGAAATTATTTACCTTGGTCATTATCAAGGGTAAACAAATTAATAAATTTTGCTAATCTTTTTTTATTGCCATGGAATATAAAATAAAAGAAAAGAAATGTAAGTTTATTTAATTCACTGCTCGTAGTTAAGATAGAATAGCGTATGTCAGGTCAGCAGGCATTTTAATAATTATTTCGACTTCACGACTCGCAGAAAGAGAATCATTGCGTATAGCATGTCTACTTCAATTTATCTACAAGTTCTTATTTTCAGATTGCTTAGCCTCGTTTGCACCGCAGTTTTTCTATTTACACCACACTCAGCTTGAATGTATATCTCATAAATTTATCATTAAGTTATATTTTCCGCTTTTTAACAAATATCTCTTATTGTTACTTTTGTGGAACATTGCACCCTTGTGTCCGCAGTTATGTTTAAGTACTAGCAACCTGTTCCAGCTTCTCACGGGTGGACAAAGTTCTGTGTAATCTATATATATAAAAGAAAGTGGTGTTAGTTAACTCAATGGCTCAACCGATTAGGCTGAAAATTGGTGGGGAGGTAGCTTAGAACCAGGAGAAGGACATAGGATACATGTTATCCTGTTCGATTATGAGAAAACTGGGAAAAACAACATTTTTAATTTTCCCCATACAAACTGAACGGGCTGAACGAAGTTCGCGGGAATAGCTAGTAATACATAAAAACGTTTCTCTTGAATCACTCATATCTTTGAAAACTCGCATCAAAAACCGTTTTGTAGGTAGGGACAGTCATCGGAAAGCTACTTTGTTTTATATAATGTAGTGAAAACTATACTTAGAGTCGCTTAATTCGCAAGATTTGATGAAAATATTTGTCACCGTATTGGTGCGGGTTCGTAAGAGGCGAGCACTGATTAACTATGAAGGTCAGTAATCTTCCACAATAAGCCTGACACCCCGGCCAAAGAACAGTGACGCACTTATAACATGTACTTATGTATATATTTATGTATCTGTATCTTACTTTGTTAGGCGACCAACAAAGTAACATACGGGTACGGATAAGGATTTTTATTCTTCCTCGGACCAATAAATACGGATCCACAAGTAGCTACGGATTCGGATATCCGATACATGACTGCTTAAAATCTGTTAAATAGGCCATTCAGTGACAACTAAGTTTCTTTTTATAAAAAAGAAATCCCGTTTTAAAAAACCCCCCAAATAGATTTAGTTAAAAATGTCTGTATTTATTACTTTGTTCAAATTTTAAAATGTTTTCAATTCACACTTGCTTTTCTATGAGAAAGCTTACAACAAACTATGTATTGATACTTGCGTAATTCAATGAGGTTGGTTCATGTAGTAATAAGGTTGGTACTTCGCTTCATGTAGTATGTTGTAGCATAGTCTTCTTCGTAATATGTCAATGTGATTAGTGTATATACCGTGTTCATTTTAGTTAGTGATCATAAAAGTTAAGTATCTTCGCGTCCATAACCCCGAAGGGGTAGGCAGATGCACAACCAGGGCACCCACGACTAGCCGAAGACACTAAGTCCCACAATGTGATACATGGCAAGCCTATCGCCAACCGGGTCCATATTCAATTCGGTTTTTTTATTAGAAAATTGGAAAAAACACATTTTCTATTTGTTACCTGACCCAGGAATCGAACCAGGGACCTCATGAAGTCAAATCCAACACCTGAACTGCTAGACCACCGAGGTGACATATAGTGAACATATACTATACATTACCCGATATAAATGTTTTCTGTTGTGGTCCAGTATCTCGATCATCTGCCTCTCTGTTTGATTGTTCGTTGGAGACAAAAACAGTAAGTTATTAGCAATTAGACCACTAGAGGTGCTGCAGGGTTAGGGATCCACTGCTTACTATACTCGCCTCTTACCAGGTGCCTGGAAAGGGGCCCGATGTTCTATTCAATACAGTGGATTCAGAGCAACACGGGCTAAACAAATTTAGACAATTTTTCACCGTCTTCAAAAAAACAAGGAGGTTATGTGTTCGACTTTTATATTCTTCCGTCATTTCTGAATCGATTATAAAATTTCTATTTTTATTTAAAAAAGCGTACTTTCGAGGTAGTCCAATTGACATCAAGCTTGGATCTGTTCATGGAATTTCAAGAAAATTAAGGAAAATACTTGAATATTGTTTACTTTGATGTCTTAGATATTGAAATTGAAGTCGGTTGCAGTTTTACTTTTTTCAATATCTGACTTATAATCAGTCTTTAATCAGTCAATATTACGCAACTTTATAGATTGTGTCTTCACTTTTGATTAAGCAATTATGTTTAAAGTAGAGCAAAACTTGAAGACGACTTCCATTAACCTTCGAAAATTGGAAATGCCCTTCAGACGGCGACAAAGCATGGCCGCGACGACACGTCCTAGAAAAGGACACAGGTGGGCTTACGGCAAAGACGCAATCGGTAATTTACTGGAAATATTGAGGTCATTTAACTAACACTAACATAGATATAAAAGACAGCCTTGGTTAACGAGAGGGGTTAGGGTACAAGTATACCAACCATGAGGCTTGAGTTCGATTCCAGACACAGGCAGCAGTTATGTGATAAATGTACATAGATGTCTAAATTTTCAGGTCTAAGTGTTTATTTAATTTTTATTGCTATATATTTAAATATTTCTGTGTATTAGTACCGTTGCCTAAAACCCATAACATAAGCATGTAATTCGCATACTTGGGGTTTTGGGGTTTGTTGTTTGAGTTGACATCTGTTGCTTACTTACTTATTATATAGTAATACTCTTGACACTTGACATCATACTTGACATATGCAGATTAAAAATTGTGTTACGTTTGTGTTGCCAGCTGCTGTTGGCTGTATTTGTCAGACTGGGAAAGCTGAAAACCAGTGTTGAGGTAGACTCAGCCTCAAGCCTCAACAAATACTGAGCTTTTCCTCGGCTGACTCATGCTACTACACTCTCTCTCTCTCTTTATCTTACTTTCACTTATTTTGTACGTACCTTATGCTTAGAGTTAGATAAGATTTGCAGTCGATTTTTTTTAATAGTGGTAATTTAAAGTCTTATAATAAACGTTTTTCTTTCTTTTAAAAAAGCCTGTGTTTAACGCCAACACCGGACAAACAAACCAAAAAGACGAAGACTTAAAAATGCTTTTCAAACACAAGTGGTTTTTATCGGGAATGTTTAATTTACATTTGAAATCTAAGTGCTGTGTAACCTCTCTGGCCGACGAAGGTAGTAAAACGTTTGGCCACTTACATAATACCTCGGAAATATAGAGATTCAAATAAAGGTTCCTGCCAACTTTTACTAGATAGTTCACATTTGTATGTCTGATAGTTCTGGAAGTAGTTCCTTTTATAATTACGAGTGAATTTAAATGGAATGAAATAAGAAAAATATTTTTATGAGGTATATAAGTGATAAAAAGATGAAGCATTATTTAGGCATTCCAACATATTCTACCAACTTATGGAATACAAATATTTTAGCGGCCATTTGTAAAATTAATTATTTAGTTACTAGTACCTGGATGTCCGAGCTTTGCTCAGTATTTTTTTGGCAAACACTCATTGACTTCGTGTCACTTAACAACACCATCTGCTGGAACAACTTTATTGATCACAAAAAATAGTATTGTTATTCGCCAATAGATGTCAGGAAGAGTCATCTTTTTCACTTTAAACACGAATAAAATGACATTTTCTTAAAAAATGATTCTTAGCTAGATCGATTCATCGCCCCCGAAACCCCCTACATACTAAATTTTTTCAGACCTACTTTTTTCAAACCTAGCAAGTCAGGAGAAGATACGGCAAAACAAACTCCCTGTCAAACAGGACTATAACCAATCTACCTGAATATTTAAATAGGTGGTAATGTTTCCATTATCACCATACCTACTATTATGCCAAGTCAATGCTCGTCATTATCGTGTTTCAGTGGTGTCAGTAAACGTAGTTTTTATGGCACAATTCAGCGGACAAGCATACGCTTATCCTGATGACAAACAATAGTGATTCATATACACCAGAGATGTTATAGGTGCACCGCTGTCTTGTGACCGGGATGTTAGTCATATAGTGCAAGTCAATTATATTATCATCCTGATCGAAACATGTCATATTATTGGAAAGAGTAAGGTGGATGATTCTTACCCAGGCAAATTCTTGCACAATAGGTCAAGGTCACCAAAGGTCTTGGTGGTATTAGGTATTATTACGAGTGGTAAGGTAGAAAGATAACCTATTCTGCACAGGGACACGGAAAATAACTAGCTTATGATATTTTTATGTTAATAAAGAATACTGGGAATAATTTCAACTAATTCATTTAAAATTGAAGTAAATATGTTATATGTTGCAAGTATTGATTTACTTTTAAAGTGTCTTTACGCCCATATCCCCGAAGAAGTAGGCAGACTCAATGGCGACTAGCCGAAGACACTAAGTTTCACAATGTGATAGGTGGTAAGCCTATCCCCAATAGGGCACACATTCAATTCCAATCGACGATATTTTTATCAGAAAATTAAAAACATACATTTACATTTAGGTTTTTTTTCAAGAAGGCAAGTCTGACGTCGGACCGCTAAACTTCAAAGGCGACCGCTAGACTTTAAATTAAATAAAATCGATTAACATCCATATCCCAGGGGTTTGAACTGGGTTTATTGAGTTTTGTGGTAAACTGACCGGATTGGAACATCATTACCTTCACTCTACCACCGGTGGTACTATTAACAATGACCCTTTTACTCCATAAACACATATCACACCTTCGCTTTTTTTCGTATCACATACAGGACCAAAATAGTGATAATTACGCAAAAGGCTTAACACCTCAACCTCAGGTTGGCAACGTACAATTACCACCATTGGTGTATATACGTGTATCACTTGGAAACATATCAACTTCAGTTGTTTGTTTTAAAACAAATTTCATTAGCCTTAAATATTATTAATTCGCAGTTAGCGAACTTTCAGTCGTAAGATTGCTTTTTGTGTTCTTTTCTTCTCACCGTTTATTTAGTTTTGCTGTATTTTAGTGTTTATTTACGCACACAATCAACTAGCCAACATTTTGTAAAGTTAAATTTACTAGTCGTTTATTCAATAGCACTATGTTACGGGCCAAACCCAATTTTAAGATAAAGGACGTTCCTGTACATGATTGCTAGACTGACGTTGTCCTTTGATGGTCGCGGGATCCTTTGACGAATATAGGGCAGATGCCTCTCAGCCAAGCATCTTTTATGAGACATGAATAAGAAAAGACAGCTACACCAATAACTACTACAGTAACACCGCGTGAGTGACTAGTTACACTTCGATAAAGCGGTGCTCAAACTGTCATAAAAGTCACAGAAATGACGACGAAATAAAACATTTTAGTGGACATTAGGAGAGCGCACACTAAGACGCACTGCATCGCAGCGCAATAATCCGATCTAATTAGAGCTGCACCGATTTGGATGGAAATGTGAAGATGAAACATGTATTATAGGTTTTGTCGGGGTTATTAAACATCGAAACTATGCCGGACTGAGATTTTTGCATACATTATATTGTGCGGATGCCATCCCAATTTCACATTTATTTTTAACTCTAACAGAAAAGAGGAATGTTATAATGTTGTCGAGTCTGTCTATGTGTGTGTGAGAGAGAGAAAGATAGAGTGTATGTGTATATGTCTGTCTATGCTATCATAATTTTTAAACGGATGAACAGATTTCGATGCGAACTTTAGTGTTTGAAATCTAACGACAAGACCAAGACAGTTCTTAACTACAATTACATATAGGTTTTGTACGAGGTTGTTATTTTTTATTTTGGAATTATTTGTATGGTTTATGTTTGACCTTAAATTCAATCTCTAGGTATAAAAAAAATCTTTGTCACAGTCCTTACGTGCAACTACAATACTTGATCTTACCTTTCTGAAAACAAAAATCAACAAACAAAAAACAGTTTGGCCCGTCTGAGTACACTTTACGATGCGTTGCCCGACACGCTGCACCCCGCTCTGGTGTGCGCTATCTTTAAGACGACAAGAATATATACGGAATTTGTGCCAATTCGCTTCAGTTGTCCCCAAACTTTATCCCTAAATCTTAGGAAAATAGTGTCAAACGCCTCGACGTTCGCCACTTACTAGTTGGTAAGAAAACCTTTGCCCTACATTCTTCCAAACCAAGGTTTAAAACGGGGAAATGACTAAAAATGTCATTAAATCTAGACAATATTTTAATAATACATTAATTTCTAACTTTAAATTTTCATTGAATTATTGTTTTGACTTTTTTTAACATGTTATGCATGAGTAATGATTTTAATTTTTTCGCATTATTTCTTATTTTCTAAGATAAAAAACATGTTAAAAATATAAATATATGAAAAATAGAGTTTCAAAGACGGTGGTCCTACAACTAAACCGTCAGCGTTCAGGGAGACAGACTGAGGAATCGCCGCACAATGCGTGTCTTCCCCAAAATTGCTGTCTTCTGAATCCGGCCCTTGACCCAACCTTATTGTTATTACATACATACATGTTTTCACGCCAAATCCCTTAAGGGGTAGGCAGAGAGTATCGAGTGCCAGACCTCATGATCCTGACAAACCTGTTTACCTTGGTTATTAGTAATAATATTATTAAGTCTAGACAATATTTTATAATCATAATATTGGTACAGTCCTCATTATCTAGATAACTAGTATAATTGTGTAAAAGTTTAGAGGAGCTAGCCGTGTTAGAGACGCTTCAGGTCTATTCATACAGACGTAAAAAGCAGCTAGTTAGCGGAGTTTACACAAACACTCGGCTTGTTAACTGTAACTTGTTAATTTTGTTCTGCTCGTTGTTTGTCGCACTTCCGTCTATATACAATGCATCAATTCTGGAACTAGACTTTTTATTTTTTAAATGTGACCTTTTCATAGCACTTTCTTCACGCCCATATCTCAAAGAGGTAGGCAGAGGTACTATCCACGACTAGCCGAAGACAGTAAACCCCACAAAGTGATACGTGGCAAGCCTACCGCCAGCCGGGCACACATACAACGCCGAGCAACATTTTTCTTCATTTTATTTTTGTTGCTCGACTCGAGAATCGCACTCGAGACCTCATGAAGTCAAGTCCACCACCTGGACCTGGATAAAAATAAAAAATAAACAAATTTATCTGGACAAGTTACACAAATTGAATCTAACAACAAAGTAAGCAAATTAAATGCTTGTGTTACGGGTGTTAGTTAACAGTTCTAATATATAGAAATATTTAAATAGATACCAGAGTAAATTTATTAAACACTCAGACCCAGAAATATAAACATTTAAATGTTCATCACACAAATGCCTGCCCCCTTTGGGAATCGAACCCAAGCCTCGCTGTTGGTCGATGTAGTCTGGCGTTTACGCTAGCCACTCGATTAACAAACAACCTCAATATTACAAAGGATACCTGAATAAGCAAAACATTGGACAACATCACCTCATGGCTGGTTATGTAATCAGTATTACAACGGTGCAATCAATAATTTTCTATCAGTGACAACCGTCAGACCACACTTTCCTATTAGCATCGAACATAACATAATTGTAATACAAAATTACGTACATAAGTCTATTGTGGACATAGCATAAAATGTTCTTGCGGGAATAAAAGATATATATACAGGAAAGTAAAAAAGCACACGAATTTCAAACATGTTAATGGAGCGTTGGGTACTAGAGACAGTCAAACCTATTGCGCTAGATGTTTATGGTTATTGGTATTTGAAATAAAATATAAATAATCCGAAAATTAAAAATGTTCAATGGCTTTCTAACAAAAAAATAAGTTATGGTGCCACAGACGGACTGACAAACGAAGCCTCGTCAAACTCATAAAACCCCACTTTCTTCTTCGAGCGTTAATTAAAATTTGAGACGCTATTGGTATTTGTTGTAAACAATGCTTAAATTAAAAAAAAAACAATAACTAGTGACAAAGATAAGATGTAATGGTCCTATAAACAATCTCGATCACGTCAGCTTTCCAACAAAAATGAGTAATGATGCCACAGACAGACTGACATACACAGCCTCGTTATACTTATGACACCCCACTTTTTTCATCGGGGTTGAATTAATAGCAATCAATAAAAAAAAATTGAATTTTAAGTTTCGATGTACTTGCTATCAGTTTTCTCCCTTAGGGTAATACAGTTTTGTAAGGTAATACAAATGATATTATAAATTTTACACTTTTTTCATCGGGGGTGAACTAAAAGCAATCAATAAAAAAATGTGTGCGTGTATTAGCGTACACTCGTAAGAAGTGAAGTCGTGAAACTTCTTTATGACGTTATTTTTCAAAAAATAATTTACTATAGGTATGCAACTTTATAGAAATTAGTTAAATAAAGTTTATTGCCAATCCCTACTCCGCTAGAGAAAGTATACTTCTAGTCACGCGTGGTAGGGATAAGAACGAAGATGGCGCGTAACGGAAAAATATGACGCGTAACGAAAAAATGCTACACTAAAATTTTTTCCAACCCCAATAAAGAAGTTTCACTTCAAAAACTTGAATTTAAAATTTCGATGTACTTGCTATCACTTTTCTCCCTTCAGGGTAATACAGTTTTGTAGGGTAATACAAATGATATTATAAATTGCTAATTCTATATATATTTTTAAGTGATAGGTTACTAAAAACACCCAGCTCTCCTAAAGGTAACTACCGTAGCATATAAACGTCACAGATCTTAAAGTTGTTTTTGCTCTCCTCTGGTGAGGATATTAGGTCTTTTAAGCAAGTGTACTGGTCGAATTAAGAACCCTTGGTGTTTGGAATCGTTTTAAAATACAAATTCACTTTTGAGAGCCCACGCCCTTAACTCCTTTATATGTTGATTCTTATGAAAAACAGTGAGGATATATAAACACACACATAAAACAACAATCGTTTTAAAAATATCCTTCGTTTATGAGGTCGGTTGAAAACTAAATAAGAGCTCATTAAATGCAACAGTAATTGAAGTCTAAAAATAATTATTACGAAATATCTCATTAAACTTGATTATGGGATTTGATTTGATATTTATTAACAAGATCAGATTATGAAATAATAAAGCTATAGAATATAATCCTTATTAATAACTAACTAAACTAATTACACCATGACTAAACTCAGTTCACCATTCCAATTAATCGCTTACATAATTTATATTTTTATACTTTAATTATTAATATAATTAAAGATAAGATTATTTGACTTGTACTTATATACAAATACAGAAATAAATATCCATAGACAAGAGCGTCGCCAGCCGATGGCCTAGATGGGGACAAGTTGATACTTAGATTGAGAAATATATAACATTGTAAGTTCAATCGGGAGCCTCGTGCCCTCGACTTTTTGACTTGCCATGCATTTCGCTCTAAGTTGTAGCAAACTAGTAGAAAAAGTAATCGATCAAGTCAAGTTATTATTAATTTTAAAGACATAAGACTGTTTGCTGTATAATTTTTTTTAGAATCTCCACGGGGTTTTTTAGCGCCATCGAGAGAAAAGATGGTCGAAGTTTTTTCATAATTATTGAATTTCGTGTTGATATTGAGTGAAATTAGTCAATTTTGGTGGCATTTTGTACGATTTTATTCAGTGAAAGTTCACAAATGAAATAATCATGAAGAAATTAGCGTATCATGTATTTCCTCGTTGCCGCCAAATCTCATTACATGAGCTTGTGTAATGAGGCCGCCGCTTTACCCAAGAGCCTGACATGACTTAGTTACGACTTATGACTGATGACTAATTATAATTGATTAAAATTGATATAAAATTTAATGCAAATTTCTACTTGACGAATGGCAAAATACTAACGTAACGTAACGCCAAAACTTAAAGAAAGAAAAGGAAGAATCTCTAGGGGAGGGCAGCTGCCCCTCTTGCCATACATACACATACATACATACACCAGGTACACAAATTGTATCTAACCTCAATGTAAGTAAGTCATATGCTTGTGTTATGGATGTTAGTTAACGATTCTAATATAAAGAAATACTTAATTGATACCAGAATAAATTTTAACACCCAACCCCAAAATGTAGCCATCTAAGTTTTTAACACACAAACGCCTATCCCCATTGGGATTCATACCTGAGTCTCGCTGTTCTTCGTTAGACTAAAGTGTTTTCGCCAACCTCTCAACCAACGAGGCCGTTGAGTAAGATTATAAATTATGATTGAAAGGCCAAACTATTTAAAACGAAATCCTTCTGATAGAAATAAGTTACTCGCCTCTCAGCTGCGTTAAGGGCTTCTGAAAGATTTCCCATTATTTCTAGGTAAAGAAAATCATTTTTAAATTATAGTTAGGTCTATTATGCAAAAATATGGTAGCTACCAGGTCAAAATACTTGCGTTCTTTTTTACTAACTTACTTATTTTCACGCATAGTCCCGGCGTACGTAAATAGTGTTGAGTGTCAAATGACAAGATCCTGGCAGACTTTTTTAATTTGTTTTAATGAAGATTGCCCTTTTTATACAATTTCGTATACTCTTAAAACAATTTCAGCATCTACGGTGTACCTTCCATCTCTGTTAAATGTAGCACAATCTCACACATCTCTCGATCACACACATCTCTCGGCTAAATCATAAATCAATGTATATATTGATACAATTTCATTTACTTGCTCCACCATTACATAATCGACTAAAACTCATATATCCATTCTGGCTACATTTCTTTCTCGTGCCATTACTTTGGTTTCTTTGGATTCATATTTAAGCTTCTTTCTTTATAATTATCTGCCATAACTGTGACCTGTGTTTGCAGTTCAGATGGCGTGGACCTTAAGTTACAGCATCACCTGCATGAAGCACGCACTTCATCGGTCACCTATATGTATTCGTTCATTCATTGAAATTAATCTTTAAAGGCACTTGTCAAAATACAGTGATGGGTCGCATCTTTCATCACAGCATCTGTCTTTCAATACCGACGAGCAAAGATTGTTAGGCATCGGCAGCAAGGCACGTCCTATCCTGCTTTTGCAGTACGCTTCTTTTGGGCGAGAATTGCAGTCCAATGGACTAGCAAGGATCGCGACGATTATTCTTCTTAGCTAACGGTCCCCTGATTCTTTTATTTGTAACAAAAAAATCACGTCTTCTTGATATCATAAATGTCGATAGTGCATTGGCAAATTAAAGCTGGATTATCAAGACGTGGGCTGGAATAGTAAAACTCTTTACAGGTAACCTTATCGTCTAATCTAAATAACGTAATAGCGAGCGCGTTGATGCGTAGAAACCAAAGAGCGGGTGCTTCAAAATGCAGAAAACTCATCGCAAAACTCATTACCGCCACTTAATTACAGTCACGGTGATAGTGACAAGAAACCAACACTAGTCTCTACTACTTGATATGTAAGCAGTTTGTGTATTGTGTATTTGCATCTTTAAGCGGAATCCTCAAATCAGCTACCGTCGTTAATCATATAATAATGATTGTTTTCATGTTTGCTTCTACAGTATCCTATTCTTTCCTACTAATATTATAAATGCGAAAGTTTGTATGTTTATTTGTTTGTTAATTCTTGACGCAAAAAATTTGGAACTTATTTTCATAAAATTTGATACACACTTACCTTGAATTAACACAGGATAGTTTTCATTTCGAAAAAATGTTCTTGTGAAACCATCAACGCGGCAACGCCGCGGGCAGCAGCTAGGCAATCCTATCCTAACATTCTACTAATATTATAAATGCTAATGTTTGTAAGGATGTGTGTATGTATGTTTGTTACCCTTTCACGCTCGAATGGCTGAGCGGATGTGTTTTAAATTTGGAACATAAATAGATTGTGACCTGGATTAATATATGGAATACTTTTAATCCCTAACGGATTCCTGCGAGAACACGGGTCAAGCTGCAGGTAACGGCAAATATTATAAATACGAAAATTTGTCCGTTTGTTTGTTACTCCTTTACTTAAAAACCGCTGAAAGGATTTACATAACATTTGGTATACACATAGAGAGTAACTTGGATTAACACATAGGATAGTTTTTATCCCGAAATAATGAACCACGCGGGCAACGACGCGGACAACAGCTAGTTCTTATACAATCAATTCTAAACAGCTAAAGAATCTGAATAGGAAAGCAAGGAAACTGCCGTATCCTAGCAGCGATGTCTATGAAGTTTACAAACCCAATGGGCCGTATCATTAAATAAGGGTTTCCCATGCAATATATGGAATCCATAGGCATGAAATAGAGGTGCCGTTTCTGTTACATCTATTTTCTTATTTAGTATCTATATCCAGGTTATTTTCTGACTTTTTTAAATATAAGTTTAGTAATGATGAAAAATATTTTTTTATTACAAACGTGATCCTGGAAACGAGGTAAGGGATGTATAGGAGTTCGGAATCATTTATAATTAGACATGATTACACTGAATTGTCTTGTTATCTATCTAAATTTTCAGATATTCTTGACACCATTCTCGGTTAAAACAATGTAGTTTAATTCAATATACTTTAGTCTTTTTGCGAATATTACTATTTTTAAACAAATTAGAAAAAAACCTTACAAACGCCAACTTTATTTACTTTAGTATACTCATTTCAAACACAAAACAGGCAAATATGCAAGGCGTATTTTAAAATGATCTCTTCTTGGTTTCAATAACTGAGTTGGATGCACTGAGTGGAACCAGAAACGTCGGAAGCCGAACGTGATAAGTGTTTTGAAGGGTTTCATTTGAGTCCATACATGTCTGCAATATTTCTATTTGGTTCCGCACGTGTAAACTTCAAAACCGAAACGTCTCTTTTATCTTGTGTCTGTTACTATGGAGGTAAATATGAATGTTTCAAAAATTGTATATATTTTTTATTTATTTAAAACTAGCGGCCCACCCCTGCTTCGCACGGTTATGAATTCATATAAACCTTCCTCTTCAATCAGTTTATCTATTAAAAGAAACCGCATCAAAATCTTTTGCGTAGTTTTAAAGATTTAAGCATACAAAGGGACATAGGGACAAAGGAAGCGACTTTGTTTTATACTGTGTAGTGATGTATGTACAACATGTACAAAGGTGGTCTCAATGTGAAATGCGGTATGTTTCATAAATGATAAAAATGCAAATAGCAAATATAAACATGTGCCGGATTGTAATACTAGCTGTTGCCCGTTGATATTTTTTATTAAGATCAATTTTTTTAGTTTAAATTTATTTTAGAAAATTCCAGAAAATTTTGCGATCCAAAGGAGTATAATGGGGCTCAAGAAACGCCAAAGGCGATTTGCGGCCTAGATAATGATTATTGTAATAAACGTTTCATTTTACATATATTGTGATTAACATTATTTATAGATCTATATAATTTTTCAGCTGTGTGTTTTTACCACTTTTACACTTATATCTTGTAAAAGTTGTCAAATACTTATAAAAACATGACCGTATATAGTTAAATAGTACTCTATTATTTAAGTAAAATCGTTTTACCCCCAAATTTTGCAACCATCTGATTTACATTAAAAACATTAAAAATGATTTACATTATTAATTATTATAGATCTATTTAATTTTTTAGCTCTGTGTTTTTAGTTTTTTAACACTTGTATCTTGTGAAACTTGTCAAATACTTAAAAAAATTAGCATAACATTATTTTGGTAAAATCTTTTTACCTCCGAAGTTTTTCAGCCATCTTTTTATGCACTTTTTCGCTATAAACTCTTCTGTAATCACTCGCCAATTTCAATCAGGTACGATATTAGTAATTTTTGAGTTCCTCCATGTATGGACACTCGCCATTGTTCTTTCCTTGCAATGGTGCAGTCCACCCCATCAAATTATTTTTTCATGATTTCGCATTTATAATATGAATAGAATTTCATACAATATTACAGAAAAATGGGATAAAAAAAACTGTAATATGATACGTAAAAAAACAATGGACCGCACAAGTTTGAAGATAAAACTATCTGATTGTCCTTATTTTTGAAAAAATAATTACGGTCAATACTAATAACCTATCTAAGATTTAAGATCTTGCTGCTTTAGGTCAGTTAGCCAAGTTACCGCTGTTATTTTTGAATAATTAACAAAAATATCTTATCAAAAAACTCTAAGAGGCCTATCTTTATCTAGAGATAGCTTATTAATATTGGTCGTAAAACAATAATAAATTTGTACTAAAACGTTAATATTTCCAGTTGCAAAAGTTGTTTTTTCTATTTTTCTAAATAACAGAAAAATAATTTTAATATTAATATGTAAAATAATCCATATTTTTCTCTAAGATTGAACTGCAAAAATACGTATTTACAAAATCATTAATATTATGCTATTGCATTGCATGCATTAATATTATAAATGCTTTAGAAAATCTGTATTTAAATATTATATAATGTACATATTCTACATCAAATACGAGCTTAATTCTTATACCAGACAAGCATACTAACTACAAAGGCAAACAAACGCATGTGGTGTTGATGACATATATACCTATACACATTCTAAATTTTATTGGATGATTATTATTGTTTCCTGACGATGGCCAAGACAAATCAAACCTTATGCAAAGGCATGACTTTATTTTAAATTTATATAAAAAAAAAAACTTTTTTGGAGGAGTAGTAAAATATGAAGTTGAAGTTTGGCGCCAATGAGAGGAAAGGATTGGATGGTCGAAGTTTTTTTATAATTATTGAATTTCGTGTTTATATTAATAACATTTCGTGGTCATTTTGTACTATTTTGAGTAATGAGACCAACGCTTTACCCAAGACCCTGACTTGACTTATCGACGACTTATGACTAATTATAATTGAATCCCGATTTTGGTAAATTTGATGTAAATTAATGTAAATTTCTACTTGACTAATGGCAAAATACTAACGTGTATGCCAAAACCTAAATAAAGAAGAAAACAAAATTAAAAAAACAAATATTTATATTTAATGTTATTTATTCAGGAATGTTAAAGATACTTCTTTGTGATTGTCAGCTGACATCGGCGCCACATAAGAATCCATTAACATCGAGCTTAATAGAATGTTACATAAAATTGATGCATGAAACAAAACACAAGTATGGAGTACCTGATGATATACCTGAACGTCATTGTCTAATGTAAGGGAGCCGTGTCTGCACTTTGCACGTATATGATACTAGATGTATCCGCGTCTTTGTCTGCTTTAAATTAAAAAGAAATATTTTATTTAATTAGTTCAATCACAAACATTCTAAAGTAAAATTAGCGTATTTTACTCCATAACAATAATAGTTTATTTCACATATAGACCATAAGGATGCTTGTGATGCGTCTACATAATTTTAAATTTACTAAGAAGGTCCGACAAAAGAAACTCAGCGGGCTTGACTTTTTTTAGATATTATTAAATATGGTTACAAAAAAGTTTTACAATATATTTATGTGGGAGAAATTGATTTAAAAAACAATCCATGTATCAATGGTATCTGCTAGATATTCTACAGTTTTATGTAACCTTTTTTTGCATAATTTAAATTTGATATTTTTTTTAAATTTATTTAAAAGAAGATGTTTAATGTGCTCGGAAAGTTTATTGTATAATCTTTTACAAAAAACTTTTCCGAAAAACTAGTTTCTTTAATTTTGTCTCTGATTTTGAAATCGCATTTTTGTGTTGTTATTTGTTTTATTTATTACCTGTAACATGAAATAAATTCTTCATTTTATACATTCTAATTAATTCTACATCCTAATCTTATCAACTATCTGCCAGTGAAAGTCCTGTCGACATCTGTCCAGTCGTTTCATAGATTAGCCGTAACAAGCAAAGAAGCATCTTCAAGCCCATATCCCCGAAGAGGTAGGCAGAGGCACAGCCAGGGCACACACGACTAGCCGAAGTCCCACAATGTAATAGGTGGCAAAGCCTATCGCCAACCATGCTCATTTCCAATCCCATTTTTTTATTAAAAAATTGGAAAAACCTAATCTTCTTGTTGTTGCTCGACCCGCGATTCGAACCCGGGACCTCATGCAGCAGTTACGTCCAACAACTGAACCGCTAGACCACAGAGGCGAAACAGTCAAAAATATTAAAACATGGTATATGTACCACATATAACATATAAAGCAGTTATTTCAACATTACAAAGAGACAATCCAATTTTATTTTATTTGTATAGATTAGTTTAATAGCCAGCCTAAGCTCAATACTCTCTGCCTAATCCGTAAAGGACTTGACATAAAGATTTACGTTTGTCTATGTACCAGGCTAGGGATAGTTTTTATAGAAAAACCTCGAAGTTCAAAGTTAGTGACTGAGTGAAAATTGTTAAAATTTAAGAAGTAACTGTGAACTACGCGATTTAACTGACTTTGAATCACAAGCTTTTTATGCTTTTCGTCGTTGGCACTTGGTGAGAATTCAAAGTATTAAAAGTCACTATACACTTTCATCATACTTATGATGAGCCTACCGGTTGTGACGCCTTTTCCGATGACCTAGTTACACTTATAGTTCAAGATCACATACCTAGCACGAGATATTTCTTTGAAAAATGTTAACTGGCAACACAGGTTTGGTTATGTATTGTTAGTACACAAAATTTGTTGATATAGAATACTCCTCTGTGAAAATCTTATTAACTATCTGTTTTCCGGTCACTTTTGCTGCTGTGATGACAGTATAGATTTTCAAACACACTTTCATCCCCCATTATAGTCCTTTATTGGTTGATATTTAGAAAAGTAAGGTGAAATAAGTAGCTTATATTTGAACTCGGGTCTTTAACTTAATGAATGTCAAATTTCATCAAAATCAGACGAGCAACTTAGCCGTGACATCGTAACAGATATACAAACAGGCGAAAGACAGACAAACTTTCGTATTTATAATTGCTGAAGCTGAGGTTAGTTTTTTGTAGTTTCACTGCGGTTTAACTCTTTAAGTTTTCTAAAACTTTATTAAAAGTTCCATGTTTTTTTTTTGTTTCATATTTGTTGCTTTAGTATTATTACCCTGTTTCACTTTTTATATTACATTTGGGGCCCGAATTCAGGTACTTCGGTTTTCTTTTCCCATGTTTTTATCTTTCGGAGGGTTCTACCGTATATATTTTTAGATACCTTAATTTTTAATCAAAATATTTACAGAAATATGTGGCATGTATGTGTCCATCTCAGCCGCCCATGATACTAAATCTACTGAACGGTGCGTAATGAAATTTGTCACGCGTGTACTCAACGACCCATAAAGGGCGTCGATAATAATTATAATGATATAGTGGAATAATGAAAAACTACTAAAAGAATTTCGGGTATAATTTCTGACTATCAATTCTATATTATATCGTCATTGTCGGTTTTATCGCCTCTGTGGTCTAGCAGTCTGGCGTTGGACTTGACTTCATGAGGTCCCGGTTTCGACTGCGGGTCGGGTACCAAAAAAAAATGAGTTTTTAAAATCTTCTTATAAAAACAACTTTACTCGGGATCGGATATGTACCCGGTTGGAGATAGGTTTGTCACCTATCACATTGAGGGACTATGTCTCGTCGGCTAGACATGGGTGCACACAATGCAGTTTTCTCATTTTTTGTCGTACGTCTTATTTCTAAACTTAAAAGATATTCCTGAGAAAAGGACGAGGCACAGTTAGAGCACCCACAACTAGCAGAAGACATGAATATAATGAATCTAGACAGCGGAACTTTTTGCAAATAGGAAATCTGGGAAAACTCAAAAACTAGGTCAAGAAGACGCAGTCATAGACAACAGCTACAACAGCCAGTTGTAATAATAAGTCTACAGTCTGTGATCGCACGCTCGCTTATAATTTTGAACGTACTAAGACGATTTAAAAAAATCCATACTGATATTAAACATTCAATAGTTTGTTTGCTTATTTTTTTGTTTATCGTTTAACGGATCCACACTAACATTATGCAGGCAAATAATATATTGTTTGTTTATTTTTCGGATCCTTTAATGATCTAATGATAATATTTCTATGTGGAGACAGCAAGAAGGTTTGAAAATCATAGGCTACTTTTTACAACGATACTTAAATGTGTTCCCGCAGGACCGCTCTATCATTGAGGCGACATAATATATTTACATAGTTTATGTTTCAAAACTGTTATCTGCAATAAAATTTGAATGTATTAAATTTCGATATTTTTTTTCTTTTGGCATATCCGTCTCTACTATCTTGTGTCTGTTACTATAGAGGTAAATATTGTTTAAAAAATGTAACAAATAATACAAATTCAAATTTACGGGCAATGTTACGTGTACAAACGTCGTGTAAGTATTGATACTTTTTGTTAATTGGTGATAATCAATTATTTTTATATCAGGGAATATGATTACTCTTTAGCGAAATAATTAAATGTGTATATACTTACTTAAATGTACTTTTTATTTCAGTTAAATATTAAGAAGAAAAAAATGACATTATCCAAAGAAAGTGACTGTGTGAAATTTAAAAAAGATGAAGATGTTTCGTCAGTGTTGTCTATTTCATTTAAAATATGAATACCTATATACATTGATCTCTTTAGCATATAGTCTTTTTTATAGTAGTTCTGAACAAAATTTAGGAAGTCTTTTTTTTTTGAGTTGTAAAAAAACAAAGAAACTAGGCAATTTTGAAGTAAGTGTCAGTCCAGTCTGTTTATCAAAATAGGTATAATTTTGTTTTGTTTTCTAAAGATTCAACTAAAGATTAAATAAAAGTTAATTTTGATATTTTTAACTGTCTTTTTCTTACCACTTTCTAGAAAGTACAATTCACCAACTCAAGCCCGGGATTATCCCGGGATGATCCCGGGATTGCCTGTAGATAATACCGAAATCCCGGGATTAGAAAAATCGACCGGGATCGAATTCTCTAAACACGACTCAAAAACAGACTGCTCTTTTTTATAATTTTACCACTTCAGAAATTCTACTGAAAGTGGTAATAAATAAAAACGCAACTAAAAACTAATAATTTAAGTAATGTAGCTAAGAACCATATCAATTACAGCAGCTTTTAAATGACAAATCCTCATTGAAATCGGTCCATCCGGTCAAAAGTTGTAATGTCGCGGACATACAGAGACACATCTAACTTATAACACTTCTCTTTCTCCATCGGGGTGAACATGATGAAACTCAAGGAAGTGATTTGTTGGTTTTCTGATTATTGATAATGTAGCTCAAAACTTTAGAACTTAGAACAAGAAAAGTGCACTATTACAGCAACGGACCACCAGCTCTGAATCTTAACCTACTCAACAAAAAAAATCATCAAAAAATATAACTGTAATAATATACATACTCGAAAACAAATGAATTAAGAACCTCTTCCTTTGGGGTCTGTTAAAAGAGAACTACTTAGTAACACCGGTCCACGTGGACAAAACGCTTATTAGTTATTCCCCATTCCACTTCCTCCCACTTTACCACACCGTTTCCTGGAAATCTTATCACATTTGCAACTCTTGTTCAGTTATTTGTATAGGTATGTGGGTTATATTGTGTAGTTATGTTGTATAGGTATGTGGGTATTGGATAGTTTATATACTTATCCTCTCGCCTCTGTGGTCGAGCGGTCCGGGTGTTGGACTTGACTGCATGAGGTCTCGGGTTCGAATCCCGGGTCGGCCAACAAAAAGAAGATTGGATTTTTCCAATTTTCTTATTTAAAAAAAGTTGGTCGGGATTGGAAACGTGCCCGGTTGGCGACCTTGCCTTGCCACCTATCACATTATGGGACTTAGTATCTTCGGCTAGTCGTGGGTGCCCTGGTTGTACCTCTGCCTACCTCTTCGGGGATATGGGCGTGAAGTTACTTTTTTATTTTTTTATATATATTTATCTAATATCAGATAATTACCATCTATTGATCTATATAAGTACTAATATATTAAGGCGATGGTTGCAAAGCATACCATATCAATGGTCCATTTACAACTGTTCGCTTTTCACTCAATTTTACATACAAACTTTTTCACTTAGCCTTGGATTTTTAAGTACTTGGTAAACTCCTCAAAATCATTTATCGCATTCAGGTCAGTTGCCAATACCCATGAGTAGTGGTTATTGCTTTGCCTCATACAACCTACTTGTTCGTATGCCTGTTTTTTAGAAAATAACTAGCTGACGCGGCAAACGTTGTTCTGCTATGAAAAAATTGGGGTGAGTCACCCTTATCCCTAAGGGGTATAAAAAAAATCACCCTCATCACTCAGAGTTATAAAGAATAGATGTTGGCCGATTCTCAGACCTACTCAATATGTTCACAAAATTTCATGAAAATCAGTCAATCTGTTTAAGAGGAGTATGGGAACGAACATTGTG
>NJDD01002104.1:0-29622 GCA_002245505.1 Calephelis nemesis
CGGAGGAACATAAAATTTGGCACACTTATAGTTTATGTGTAGGAGAAGTTCAGAACGCTAATATTTTTCAGTAATTACATGACATTACACACTACCATGCATTTGACACACACAAACAAATATTTTGATAATAACGATTCCCGTGACTAGTCAAAAACACTTACTCCCACGATGCTCATATATCTAATCCCGAGAAACGTTGTTTTTATTAGAAAATTGAAAAAAAAACATTTTTTGTGCCCGACCCGGAGATTCAACCCGGGGTGAAGTCCAGCACCGGACCGCTAGATCATAGAGACGACTTACTAGTATGTAAAATATAAGTTTACTACAATATGTCAGGTCTAAGTTTAATTTTTAGTACCTATGATGAATAAGTATGATTATTAGTAGCAAAAAACATAAGTAATGTATCTTAAATTTGAATTCGGTATAGCAATTTCAAATGAATGTCAATTTACTTATCTCATAGATCTTATCTAATTGATATTTGTGATACGCTCATAAATAGTAAGCATGGCGGTTGGGTTCCGATGTCGAAGAGTTTTGCTTTTATTTCGAAATTATATCTTTACTAATATAATGAATGGGAAAGTATGTTGGGTAGTTTTGTCTTCAAGTCATAACAGAATGATGTCATGTTGTAATTTTTGCGTGTGGAGTAGGAGGCTTATTAATGTTTGAGGATACTTTTTAAGATTCTGCAGCCGAATGGCAAAAAAACATAACTCTGTAATTCAACATGACGTCGTGAATGAAGCTGCAACTTATAAGAAACCTTAACGTCATTTTCAGGAACCAGCATATATATGCATATTATATAATCAAACCTATATGCAGGTTTTTTTAAAAATGACATTCGGGTTCTTAAAATTCAATCATTTTGAAGATAGACACTTCTAAAATTTTCAAATGTTTCACCGAGATAGGTGAAACTTTACAAAAAAATCTTTGAACGTGATGTACTCAGCAGTTTTTTTACGCTAGAGTTTAGCGAAGACGCGCTCGGCTCTCCTGGTGGCAAGAGGCGTGGCCTATAGACACATACAGGTCTTTTGGCCAGGATTTTAGACCTAAGGTGCAACTCTACTGGCTACGCTATCCTCCAGACCGGAACATGACATCTACCTGATCCTATCCCTATCTGACCAAATCGCTGCACGGCACTCTGCCACGAGTGGTCTTGTCGGTAATGACTATTTCACTTAAGCTCGCCTCTTAAGAGCTGCCTGGCAAAGACACAGGTGGTCTTTTCTACTTAACGGATCCGGACCAACACTGGGATGGGTTATTAATGTAGCATTAACATCTTCGATTAATACAACACGTAGTAGCCATCAGGGAACTCATTGTTATTTTCCTTCTAAATTCTTCTTCTTTAATATATTTAATAAAATTCTTCTTTATAATATTAAAAAAAATAACCTAAATATTTTATATTTACTTTTCCTGTCCTCATGATCAATTTCCACATTTTTAAAGCGAGAAAAATATTAGCTTCACGCAGTATTTAAACCCGTAACTTACGTCTCTTGTTGCTCTCTTCAGCGAAAAAAACAAAAAAGTAAAGAGTACTTACGATAAACTTTATTGAAAAACGTCACTTGTTAATCTAAATTCTAAAATGTTAATGACACGTTGACAAACTGAAGTCGGGAAATTAAGCCCTTTAGATTAGTTAGTTTCGTTTTAGACTAAAAAAAAGAAAAAAAATATCTTCACGCCCCTTTCCCCGAAGAGGTAGATAGAGGCACAACCGGGTACCCATGACTAGCCGAAGACACTATGTCCCACAATGTCATAGGTGGTAAGCCTATTTCCAACCGGGCACATATCCAATCCCGAGTAACATTTTTTTATTGGAAAATTGGAAAAACCACATTTTCTTTTTGTTTCTCGACATGGGAATTGAAACCGGACCTCAAGAAGTCCAGTCCAACACCTTAACCGATAGACCACAGGGCGATATAGACTACCCTATCCCAAGTCTAAAATGGTCTTATAAATTCGGTAATATTTAAAATACACAACAATAACTTAGTAATAAAATTGGCTAAACCGAGCCAGTCATAGGACTATTCACTATAGTATCTATTACCACCACCTACCACCATCATGAATTAACCATTGTGGTTTGCACTAGACCATGGTGCAGTTACCCGCCATTAAAGTTTAACTTTCCGTTTCTATTATAGCTATTCAAATATGAACGCGGGACTGACCGTGGGAAAGCAGAAGCGCAACGGTGAATGGGAGATAACAAAATGTACTTATTGTTGTTGGTTTACTACCGAACTACAATAATGAGGTTTTTAATAAACATATCATTAAGGCATAAAGGGTTATCGCCTCTGTGGTCTAGCGGTCCGGCACCAGATTTGATTTCTTGTGGTCCCCGGGTTGATTCCCGGGTCGGGCAACAAAAGAAAAATAGGTCTATAATTTTCAGTTTTCTAATAAAAATAACGTTACCCGGGTTCGTATATGTGCTCGGTTGCTGTCAGGCTTTCCAACTATCACATTGTGGGACTTAATGTCTTTAGCTACTCGTAGGTGCCCTGGTTGTGCCTCTGCCTTCCTCTTCGGGGATATGGGTGTGAAGGTAGTTTACTTAATTCAACACAATACTTTATTCAAACATTATCTAACATTCAATACAGTTAGTGCAAATTTAAATAATCAGAAATTAAATTCACAGATTAACTTATATCTTATATTTTTTAAGTAATCAGACAGTCCGGTATCGGTCGAGGCAACTGACTAGAATACACCATCTACCTGTCTGATAGGCAGCTCGTAAAAGGTGAACCCAGATTTAATTGGTCATTACCACAAGACCACTGGTGATAGAGACCAGCAACTTGCCCAGGTAGAGATCCACCACCTAACCTATTCTAGCAACATTTTTTTTAAGAAAATTAGAAAAACCATTTTTTTCTTTTTATTCCCGACTCGGGAATCAGACCCAGGACCTCGTGCAGTCAAGTCCAACACTGAACCGCGATATACTATAAATTTGGCACAAGTAAGTGTGCCATTTAATGCCTTTTATGAATATTTGAAGTCACTGTACAAACAGATGAATGACGAGATCCGAATAGAAAGGTGATAACACTTAATGGTCTAATAGTAAAGGCTTGTATTTCTGAAGCATGAGATTATGAACTTTATCTGTTTACTTTAAAGTTTATAATGTAATAGCAATGGTATTTTTTATTGAACAATAATACCTTAGAGGTCAAAGGTCATGAGGTGTTGATGAATATTGAGGTCTGAATATGTATTGTGATCATCTGATTCATCAATTACTAGGTAATGTTGCCAAACCAATTTTTACCTAATGTTAATAGGGTCTTGAATATTTTAATCTTCTTTTTTGAAGTTTTACGAGTTAGCAAAAACTAAACGAGTATTTGTAGCTATATCATAAACTAGCGCTCGCCCCGGCATCGCACAGGTACAAAATATACGTATAAACCTTCCCCTTCAAATACATACTTTATCTGTTAAAAAAACTGCGTCGAAATCCGTTGCTTAGTTTGAAAGATTTAAGCATATGTGGGGACAGAGAACGCGACTTTGCTTTATACTATGTAGTGATTAAGGATATCACATTTTATACACCTATTCTAGTTTTAAGGTGGGTATAGTTAGATTATAAAACAGGAGGGTTTTGATATTGAATTTAATACTGGATTAAAATATTTAATTATGATTTAGCCTGTACAACCTTTACAAATTAACTGGGTACCTAGCGCTGTGACGTAATTTTTTTTATTTAGTTATATCTTTTTATGATAAATTTGCCTTTGTGGTTTAGCAGTCCAAGTGTTGAACTTAACTTCACAATGTCCCGGGTTCGAATCCCGGTTAGGAAAACAAAAAGAAAATGTGGAATTTCCAATTTCCTTATAAAAAATGTTGCTCGGGATTGGATATGTGCCCGGCTGACGATAGGCTCACATTTACACCTATAACATTGTGGGGCTTAGTATCTTCGGTTAGTCGTGGGTGCCCTGGTTGTATCTTTGCCTACCTCTTCGGCACATGGGAGTGAAGATACTTTTAAAAGTAATTAAAATATCAGTATTATGTCATAGCTTTAAATTGAAACGAAATCGATGACGATTTTACTGTCGTCTTAAGTTTACTAAAAATAAAAAATAAATGTATTTTCCTCAATTCTATTATTAATTATCAGATCCAGACTTGGTGGCGATAATCTTATATATTAAAAAATTATATATTATATATTAAAAAATATTATATATTATATATTAAAAAAGTGAAAGTATGTTCTTTCAAATAAAAAATATAAATGAGTTTATAAATATCAGATAAAACATATAACCTCCTTATTTTTTTCGAAGATGGTAAAAATACAGCTGCACAGCATTAAACATAAAAACTACACGAACAGATGGCTTTTCAAAATATACAGCTGGGGCTTTCAGTATAAACTATAAAGTTATGATATTTTTTTAATATTTTTAGCCATAAGTAGTCCTTTCATTGATTAACTCATATACTGTTAAAATTTCATTTGTTTTCTTTTGTTTTTTGAGAGAGGCCAAAAAACAAAATAAACTTTTTTTTTAAATTTCAAAGCAAGGTAGTTTTTTATATAAGTGAAATTATACGTCAATAGGTAAATAATGTCTTTCATTTTTTTTGCAAAATAAGGGGTGATTTATAAGGGTTGAACATTGGGGGTGTAAATTTTTAGTGTTGAGCACAAACAAAATGAGTTATTTCAACATAATTAATTCAGAAAAAAGTCTTTTTAAAAGTCAGAAAAAATAATTTTATATTATCAGATTTTATAAAGGGGGTTCTTTAAAAGGGGTGGAATACATCAAACAGGGTTAAAAAAATCATAAATATCGTATTGAAGCAATAAACAACTTTTAATTAACCTATGCAAGTTATTTTTCTACTCATTATATACTTATATTTATAATTTTATTGAAATTTTGCAAAAAAGGGTAGTTTTTACCCCTTAGAGTAATTTGCACATGTCGAAATAGTGTAGATTTTGAAGATAAGGGTAAGATAAGCATAATTCCGAAATTTCATGTAAATCGATGCAGGTTCAAAAAATTCGGAGGTAATATCTCTTTTCTACCTTCGTTGCTTGGACTATTAATGATAGTGCTAGTTTTATTTTACTAAGTCATTATTATTATCATATGGGTGTTTATTTCGGTGAATATATCACCCATAAAAGCTATGCTGCTAAATTCAATAGCACTCAGAGCGCGTATTGCGGAAGGCTAAACGAGTTGAGTTGCGTTTGACCGCGAGCGTAACGCGTCAGATCGGTCGGTGTATCTTATTCCACGATAGCCGGAGACACTGGCTCCACCATCTGATGCGGGGAGTGTAATGAAAGGCCTCCAGGAGACCGCAACACGCGGTTATCTAACAACCTGCGACGTTGTAAGTTGGTGCAAGATAAGAACTGACCGAGAGTTATCATTATTTTTTAATTGCTCTGTAAAACGTTGTTGCGATATATCAACACTACAAACATAATATGCTGTATTTTATAAGCGTTAAATTTGGCTAGCCTTTAGCTAGCTAGACGTTACAAAAGTTTGTGGCTTTTTATAATGTTTAATTTAGTAGACATAAATTTGTATAAGACTCTGACTTAATAAATTAAGAAATCACTTATAATTTGTTTAAACGTTTAAATCCATAGAACAGATGTTTCTAAAAATAATGAAAAAAAAACAGTTTTTACGTAGATAGTTTTAGTCCGTCGATTCGGTTTATGTATAAGTGTAAGAACATATCTATTAAAATCACTTATTCCCTTTGTTGGCATAAATCATGTAATATCTAACATGTTTATATGTATAAGCCATTTTAGTAATTTCATTCGTTTACATTTATTTATTAATACCATCGGAGTGGCTAAACGATGTAATGGGAGTTAAGTTAATGTTATAGTTAACGTTTAAGATGAGATATTTGGCATTTAGTATTGAAAAATACCTTAATACTACTGAAGTGCATGCATTTTGATAATACTATTCTTAAGAAGTACCTATATCAATGCTTATCCCACGTATCAAATAGCTGTTTCTCATCCAATAACAGCATTGACGAAGACTTACGAACGAGCAGCACTTTTTGCTATTTGTTTAAAATGTTATAAAATGATCGCTTGTTACTTGTCCCACACACAAATATCGTAAGACCACGAATTGAATTCTCCAACCGCAGCAGTTACAACCGCACTCATTTCATTTTACGTTAACAATAATTGCGATCTTTGTGGCATTGGAAATAAGAACTACTTTTGTTTGTTGTAAATATTGTAATACATTCGATGAAAAGGAATAATTGAAAAGGTATTAGTGTATGTAAGTTCTGAGAATATTCGTTTTGACCGCACCACGACAGGTGCTGTGGAGTCCTGAGTACCTACAGCCTGCGTGTAAACATTTATGAGAACACTCTACTCAACTGTTTTTTTATTTCTTCTGTCGTTTAAGGCATTGGAAAGTAAACAAGTAGGTTTCGTTAAGGTACATGTTACTTAAAGCCTATAAAATGATGCTAGTAGATACTTGTAGATTTTAAAATTCCGACGAAAAATGAGTGGTATTAAAAGTTTGATGTATATATTATGTGTGTCTGTTTGTAGCGTCATTACTTCTAAAAATGGACTAATTTTATTGCGGACTTTTTTGTTTTACCTTTTGTCAGAGGCTTTTGATTTTTTTATTTGTACGAATATAAACTTCTTACAAAGGGATAGAATTTTACTGACCAAAATTGATACTCAAAAATATGTTCGGCAGTTGATGCCGATTTTTTTTTGACTTTTAAAAAATAGGCGTATCGTTGCAATCACAAGAAACTCAAACCAACATTGATAAATATTTATCAGTAAAATACACCCTTTATCTAAATATATAAAACAAAGTGGTTAAGATAAAATGGGGTATAAATAAGGTCATAAGTTGGAAGACATGGAGCTCCCTTAACACATCCGCGCCCCCGGCCACTTAACATACGCTCATAAAAACCAGTGGATTTATGGGGTAGTATTCAAAAATATACTTAATTTTTATGACATAAAGGCTATTTTATCTCGTCATGATGAAAAGCAGTTCAAGAAATGACATTATTCAGACAGTATTTTGACAGTTTTATTCTTTGATATCGGATATGGCGGAGAAACTGCTTCCGTATAGTCAATTCACATGAACCGGATTATTTTAACTGGTTGAAACTTTTTTTGCATAAAACAACGAGGCAGGCAGCTTGTAAAAGGCGAGCATAAGCTTACCGTCACTAACACCATGACATCCTACAAGGCGGTAGAGTTTAGCAGCGACTCGCCCGGATTGATAACACCGCGTTACCTATTCCTGCCGCCATAACTGTTGACGTGTTCTGGTTCGGAGGGTAAGGTGACCTTACTTTTACTCGAACTACCATTCCGGCCTCAGGTTGGCAACGCACCATTACCACCTTTTGTGTCTCTCGGCGGCGTGATTTTTTTACCACCAGGAAGTTTGTCTGCTTGTTTGCTTTCCAATATCATAAAAAAAGAACTTACGCACAGATCTTTATCACTTCATATAGTTTATCACTTATCATCAAATACATGTGCGCCAGTAAATTATAAAGTAGGTTATAATATAATATAAATATAATATAATAATTAAAATAACTCGTCAACCGAATTTCGTCACAATCAGTTTAGTAAATAAGGAAGCGCGGCCTGCCAAACAGTCAGACAACAAATCAAAAAAATGTTCAAAATGTTGTTAGTTGCCTCTGTTAGGTCTCCTATTTTTTCATATCTTTGATAAACATAATTCACTATTAACTTTATATATGTAGATGTGCAAGGCGTTTTTACGTTCTTATAATCTTTATCTTTTTATATAAAAAGTTACTCCCCATTTCACGTGAATATCTGCGATTAAACGGATGGACCAATTTGGTATTTTTTTGTTGTACTGGTTATCGTAAGGACAAGGTTCTTATGAGAAGAAATACCGGGTAAGTTACAGGGAAAATGGGAAAAACAGTACTGTAATCCACACAAAATGTTAGCTGTTAATGTCTAGCGATACGAAGTTTGCCAAGTCGGCTAGTATGGATATATATGTATGGCAACTAAGTACTCTATGTATATATAAAGACTTGAACTTGACTTTAAAGTTAATTTCAAATGAACTATTGAACTGTGCCACAGGTGATAAGAGGAAATAAGGTAATAAAGATAACAAAATTATTGTTACATTGTATTTTGTTATTGTGTTTTTTATGTAATAAGATAACAAAATAGTACACAGCTCTCGTGATCGCAAAGGACTATTATCGTCTATAGACATCGTAGATGTTATTAGTGTATCTCTCTTATAGTCATTATGTTAGATTTGATTATACTATAAGGTCTATAGGTCTTGGCCACGTTAGCATATATTTATTGGCTACCCTACCATGCAGTATTAAACAATGGTAAGCATTGAAGTTATGGCGGCAGTAATAGGTAGAATTAGTAGTGGTACTTACTAGTACCACCAGCTGCCACCGAGCCAGCGAGCTGCCGCACAGCACTCTACCGCAACTGGTCTTGTTGATATTGAATCTTTATCCTATGTTCACATTTTACGACCAGGTAGAGAGACAGATGGTCTTCTCAAACATTGGACCTAGAAGAACGCGGGGAAAACGTATTCAACATGTCTGTTCATTATTACCTACTTTATGGTAAAAGAGAGCTTCTCCCCTACTGGTAAGGGCCTATAGTGTAAACCATGGCCTATAGACACCATAGATGTTAGAGGTACTCCGCTATCGTAGCCAGGGTATTTGGTCTAATGCCCAAGCCCACCGCCTACCCTACCTATCGGGCCAGGCCATGAAATTATGACAGCAGGAATAGATAAGGCAGTGGATCTATATCCGGCCGAATTAATAGTGGCCTTGTTGGTAATGATGCACTGAGCCTATGTTCACCTCTGGACCAACGTGGGGTTGGAGATTAAAAGACAGTGGTGGTAATTCTGCTGTTCACTAACTAACCTCATTTTAGATGCATGCTATCTCTTTGAAATGAAACAAAAACAAAAGAAATGGAACGTTTTAGACAGGTCAGATTAGTCCGAACAAGTCAAATTGTGAGGTTTTTACGTTTTCCGAGTGATAGATTAAACGTCTATAGAAATGATGTGTGCGGTCCAAGTAGACAGCACTAAAAGCGTTTTGTCTCTTTTTGTTACTTTCATTGAAAGAAGACAGCGATAACTCAAAATAAGTCTAGTGAGTGCGCAATAAAATTACCACCAATGTCAAATTTCGCTGAACTGTCAAAAGTGACTTATTAAATATTTGACTTTAGACAATATTTGTGTAATGTAAATAAAGTCTTGTAAAGTAAACGGATTTCCCGTTGAAATTGAGCCCAAAATGAAACGTAATATAACATGGTCATTGTGAATGTCACCTACGAGTGATAAATTTTAGTGAATGGGCTACATTATGAGGACTCCATTGCCACCACTATAAAGGATTTACCCGAAACACTAGCTTCCTTTTATTACAGCCACTTCTTAAAATATGCTGACTTGGGAAAAAACAAAGCTGGATAGCGTATATCCGTTTTTAGCGCTGATTTTTGGGGGAAAAGTTACATATTATATCTATCTAACTAGCACGAGTTTATAAACTTTTGTGTTATTATACATATAAACCACTAGCAGTTTTACGCAGCTTCGCCTGCGTAACTTTAATGCACCGATTTTGATGAAGCAAAGCCTATGACACTCAGGGATAATGTAGCATTCTAAGGGTGAAAGAATTTCTGAAATCGGTCCAGTAGTTTCTGAGCCTGTTCATTTCAAACAAACAGACAAACAAAAAGTCAAACGTTTCCTCTTTATAATATTAGTATAGATGACAGTATCCTATTCTAGTATAGTATTAAGGCAAACAAGCAGACGGATTTCCTGATAGTAAGAAATTCACGCCGCCTAGAGACACCAAAGGTGGTAATGGTGCATCACTAACCTGAGGCCAGGATGTTAGGCCTCGAACAAAAGTAAGTTTACCAGCTACCTTACCCTCTAAACCGGAACACGTCATGACGTTATGGTAGGAATAGATAAGGCGGTAGTACCAATCCGGGTGAGTCGCTGCAAAACTCTACCACCTAGTCAGATGTTACGATGTTAGTGACGTAAGCCTGTGCTCGCCTTTTACGAGCTGCCTGGCAGGAAAGCAGATGGTCTATCTGCAAAGGAGCCCGGACCAAAACGGGGAAAAAATATTAATTAAATAAATTAATAAGTAAATACTTGTACTTATTGCACCAAATTATCTATACATATAATAAATCTGTAGAAGGGTCAATTCTGTACATTGAAAATATTGAAAAAATAAATAACAGACAGACACTGGATCGATACTAAATCCAAATATGAGATTAAAACAATTTTTGTCTGTCTGTTTGTATGTTCAGGCGTCACGTGAAAACTAACGGTTCGATTTCGATGAAACTTGGTATAATTATACCTTATTATCCTGGACATAAAATGGGACACTTTTTTTCTGGAAAAATAAGTAGAAAAAAATAGATCTTAATTTTTCAGTTTTATCACGCGAAGACCGAGACGGAGTCGCGGGCGGAAGCTAGAAGGGCGGAAGTATTCATAAATCGCACGCTTATCTATTGGTTACAAAATAATTGTAACCACGTATACTTTCAAGTGTATATCACACCTGAGATCTGTAATTTAATACTTTTACAGATTTTATTTAAGTTATTTATTTTGATTTAAATTATTTTATAAGCGGGTATAACCTTTTTTATTGCTGAGTGCAAGTAATTACAACACAATTAGTTAATAGATTACTTTTGAAAGCATTGACAATGATTAATAATGATAAATTGACCAAAAAACAATGAAACAAATCAAAATCCGTATCATTAAATCATTAAGTTGTTTTATAAATCTTTATCTATTTCTTCAATAAAACTAACGATGTACAATATTTCCTCCACCTTACATTGAACAGATTATATCTAGTCAAATAAGTCTTACACAAAATGACAAATGCCTCGTGATAAGTTAAGATTAGAAATCTCGTAACACATCCTACATAATGGGATTTTATAAGGATGTTTTTAAAATAATCCAATTAATTTCAGAACTTTTTAAATCTGGCAACATTAATATTAATGATAACTGTTAAGTCTAAAAGTGTTCGGTATATGAAATCACTACAATTAAAAATACTTGGAAATGGAGAAGTTTTTGAAGTTGAAAATATAATTTTTTAATGTAGGTAATGGAATTTTGAAATAAGTCAAATGTAAGCACAATCAAAATAGAAATCATTTAATCACTGAATTTAATGTTTCTTATGTATATTAGACTAGTATCTGATAATTGTCCGATATAATATTTAAAGTATTAATTTTTTAGAAGTAGTTCAACGTGTTATTCACATGTTTGCTTAATTTTATTTTAATTTATATAATATATCCCGTAGTTCTTTAACTTTTTTGTTTTAATGTTATTTTAGTTTTTATAATCAAATTACTCTTTTAATAAGTTTTGATCGATCGAAAAATTACTTATTCGATCATTATTCTTCACTTTTATTTTGTTTTAATTTTTTTACACTTATTTCATTTGATTGTAGTTAGCCTTCGAAAAGGTAGTTACATATTTGACTCTGATGTTTTTTATGTTTGTTAATCGGTTTCTCTGACATTTCTTATCCGATTTAAAAAATATATTATTATTTATTTAAAGCGTACCCACTTTCGAAGTAGTCCCATTGCCATCAAGTCTTGATTTGGGATTCCATTTATTCCAATTTATAAATGTAATCCTGATAATCTAAGAAAATGCGTAACTTATGACTTAGATGATTTACTTATTGAAATTAGAGTCGGTTTTTTTCTTTTTTCTCTAAGTTTTGGCATTCGCATTACCATTTTGCCATTATTCAATTAGAAATTTTGCATCAATTTGAATCAAATTTACCAAAATCGGGATTCAATTATAACTAGCCATAAGTCGTCAATAAGTCATGTCAGGGTCTTAGGTAAAGCGGTGGTCTCATTACTCAAGCTCATGTAGTGAGATTTGGCGACAACGAGGAAATACACGACACCTACGCTAATTATTTCATTTGTGCACTTTCACTGAATAAAATTGTACAAAATGCAACCAAAATTGACGAGTTTCAATATAAACACGAAATTCAATAGGTAATTATGAAAAAACTTCTAAGAGAAAAGATGGTCTCTCGATGGCTCCGAAACTTCGAAGTCGGTTTCTTGCAGTTTTTCTGTACTTAAATTATTAAAATAATTTGTGAAATTGCTCTTTTCTTATTATTTTTTTATTTGACCTTTATTTTTAGTTGAATCAAAGTCATTATCTTATTGGAAACAACAAATAAAAACCTGACACGAAAAAAATTTTTTTAACAAAAACTTATTAATTTATTATTGACTGTGTTATAGTCGGGGGATATATATGTATTTTATTCTCACAGTAAGACTGAGCCAGTAAATCCAGTAATACATCGTGGTTTTTATCGACCGGTTCGTGAAGGCTGAGTAATTATAGGCCCATACACGACCTGGGCTCGGTGGATGTCAAGAATTCTTCGAATTTAAACACATTAGTCTCGAGACTGCGTTCAAGTGTAAACTTGTCAATATAGGAAGAATGTGAATCATGTGGAAAGAATGATAGATGAAAGAAGCAGTCATACAATGTGAATGTGGATGAATGAAGGTACCCGGGTAGATAGCTTCACATTCCTCGGTCAAATCGCTCGTGTGTACCGAGAATGGTGTCAAAAGTCTTCGAAACTTTTTTGTTTGGAAAGGGGTATTGAGTGTGGAGGAAGGTAAGCAGGTCTGCAAGGATCGTGAGATTTACCACTCGATTATCTCTGCTTAACTCGTAAAGGATTTGGGTTGAAGATATATGTATGTACTTGTTTATTGGTTGGTTATGGCTTTACTCGAATGACAGTAACGCATTGATTACGTTTACTAACCTTGGACCGGCAAAGTTTGACGTGCCTATAAATGTATTTTCGAATACTTAAGCTGCAAACATATAATCAGCCGCGGCTTACGCTTGTCCGTGGCCGTTCGTGGACGCTTACGATCGACGTAAACATCCAGCGCGCTAAATGTCGTTTGGACGTCCGAACGCTCAGTCACGTCCGCGACTTACGAGCAACAGTTTGAGGTTCAGTGTACTTTCATTATCTGATATCCTGTCGCGGCTGTTAGCCGTGTTCATCAGCCGCATCCGATAGTTTGTTTCCAGTGCTCTTAACATGAGTTTACTACTTATCAAGTTTTCTTTATTTGCTATCGTGTCTCCGTAAATTATTTGTATGAACATTTTGAACGGTTTGTATGAAAATTATCGGCAACTAAAAGAAACACATTTTAGACCAAAAGTGTCATAGATTTCGACACGTAACACATTGAACGCAATCTATACCAACTCATGGTAAAGGCTCTGATCACTGATCCCCTGTAAGTCGCGGCTTTCAGCCGCGTTCGTCAGCTGTTTCCGATAGGATATTTCCAGCTTAACTTCGACTGAAAACATTTTATTCTATTCTAATACTACTTACTAAGAATTTGTGTGTGTGGTAGGTACATTCGGACACTAAAAATATGATTTTAAGCATAAATGTTTATTATGGACTTTGATAGACTAGCTTACACAAAATTTTCGTGTTCCAGTTTGGAGGTAAGATTAATCAGTTTTTTAAACGAAAGGCTTAATATCCCTCAGGTTGAAAACGCTCTTCAAACGTCATTAACATCTTTTATGCCTTCCTATAACATAAACTTATCTCGGTGCCGTTATCAGAATTAGCGAGACATGTCTCCCGCCTGGGCGCGACCGCCTTGGGCGGTAATGTTGGGATCGTAATGCGTGGATTTCAGGAATCAAGTCGTCAGCAAACGTCCCTCTGAATTTTGGAGCCGCGAAACCAGCGATTTAATCTCAAGCCCTAACTTAAAATCTTATTAACTAACGGCCATTATTGGTAACCTATCTCTTTAGATAGGCCTACTACTGTTTTATTGCTAAATCTTTTTTGTTAATAATTAAATGATAACAATGGTTATCTGGCAACTGATCTAAATATCTATCTCTTATTATCCCTCTCTCTCTCTCTCCTCAACTCATAGATAGGCTATTAATGTTTGCTGTAAGTAGAAGAGTTTCGTGATGACTAGGCTACATTCTTAGCACGCTCTTTTGACTATTTGAGTAAACGTCACTGCTAAAACTACTGTATATTAACGCAGTTAGGCTTCGATTGCTGATGAAGGGGTTATTCATTTTTATGATAGTGTCTTTCAGGTTCTAAGTATTTCTTGCAAAATCATGGTGTACAAATATTATTTCTATGTACCAATCAGCAACTGTTTTTTTAAATTGTTTACCCAGCACCAGATATATGTACAAAATAAAAAGGCCTAAAGAAATAATTATTGCATCTAAGCAATAAATTTGAATTATGGTCACTAAACCGTTTGCTAACCGTTCTTATAAAGATTTGTGCTTTCGAAATTTTAATATAACAGCAACGGAAGAAGCTCGATTCGCGTCATCTAAGTAGTTCGAAGGTTGAAAAATTCAAACGCTTAGTCGATCCAAATTATTAAATCGACTTTAATCACAATGGATAGAAATATTTTCGCATTCATTATATTATTATGCTTGGAATTTATAACAAAGTCAAAACACCAGCTTTAAGTTCATTCAAAAATAATAAATCGAGTTAAATGTTTCTTTACATTCCGGATTTCAAGTTTTTTGATCACACTTTATTGTGTCATGTTTGTGACATCTAAACTATAAAACGAATCATTTGGAAAACTACATTAAACAATTTGGAAAACATGTTTTGTAATACAAAGAAATAATAAACAAATTCAGATTACGCGTTTACGAATTGTAGTCTGATTTATATTTTGACCTTTTACCCCTCTCCTACGGGGTTCCCGGGGATCGAGGGGTCCGTGAGTGTGTGTGTCTGTATCAGAACAGAACTCCTAAGCAAATGTACCGACAACCGCGACGATACTAAGATAGCGATTTCTTTGCGAGCAAGCAGCTTGTATAAATAAATTTTAAATATGAGTACGCGTTTCCAGCATTACAAATAGACCCTTAGAGATATACTGGGCTTATACAGTTCGTTCAGATTTTCTGATAGATCTCCTGTTTTCTGGCCCAAACGGCAAAAATGTATCAGTTGCATCGGCCCGCCGCCGGCAGAGGAGGGGGAATCGGACGCCCGAATACGAAGATTCCAGTTATTGTCTTGAGATGGAAGCCTCTGGCAGTTGAGGCGCTTGCCACTTACTAGGTGAGGGAACCAAGCCGTTACCGGGAAATTACGGCATACGTTAGATTTTTTGCAATTTCAGCTCAAATTTTTCCTTCTATGTTATTAACTCAAGCAGTTCTTTTTATACTAGCGGACCCGGTGAAATTCTTACTAGTTGATATTTGGTATCTACACGCCCATATCCCCGAAGCGGTAGGCAGATGCCCAACCAGGGCACTTACAACTAGACCAAGACAACAACTCCCAATAGGTAGCATGCATATCCAATCCCGAGCATTTTTTTTTATTAAAACGGTAGATAAACCACATTTCTTTTTTTGTTGCCCGACCCGGGAATCGAATCCACGTTCTCATGAAGTCAAGTCCAACACCTAGACCACAGAGACAATTTGATGCGGTTGATATTACAGATACTTAATAGCAGTTTACTATTTTCCGCGTGTTTCTCTTCACATCTAAAACCTTTGTGAAAATACATAAAAGACGTTTCAGACATTATAAACACAGGTTGTGAAACATTTGTTTTCATCCGTCTGATTTTAATAATAGATTTTAATAGTAATCGGAAGATTGAAACAAAGTTTCTACCATGGTCATCGTTTTCAGAAGGTATGATTACCCCCTATAAAATTTAAGCCGAGTTGGTATACCCGTTTTCAAATTAAAGGATTTCTAGACGGTTGTAAGCACGCCTTTCAACAAAGCTAGCTTTATAGGAATCTTTATTTCTATCTCCTGATTATTATTAAACTAGCAGGCCGCCTCGGCTTCGCACGGGTATAATAAAATAAAATACATATAAACCTTCCTGTTCAATCACTTTATCTATTAAAAAACCACATCAAGACCCGTTGCGTAGTTTTGAAGATATAAACCTTTTTATTGAATGACTCTGTATTTTAAAAAACTTCATCAAAATCCGTTTCGTAGTTTTAAATATATAAGCATATATAGGCAGAGTCAGCGGAAAGCGATTTTGTTTTAAACTATGTAGTGATTTTATTGTAATTAAATGACGAAAGTCTTGATAAATTTTTCGTTCAAAAACCCTAACATTGTAATATAACAATATTATGATCGTAAGTTTTGGAGTTTTATACTGTTTGGTCAAAAGTCGTGACTAGACTAAACATTTTTCACCACATTTTTAAATATTCGTTTTAAGATTTAAACTTTATAGGAGTAGGTAAGTAGACAGGTCGGGATAAATGGGTTTTCTTTTCAACAGGGATTAGGGAACACTCAGGCCGGGTACTGCGGGATAATGGACATTTTATTCTTTTCAAGTTGGGGGAAAATTTGACAGAACTTGCGATTCAGACGTTGATTTGTGATTCCATGCATACAGAGGTTAACGTCGACAATATGGCGGAGTAATTTTATACCCTATTTTGGTAATCTGGGCTATTATTTTACTTTTGTGCAATTAGCCTCAAAATCATGTTTTTTTATGATACTGGAAGGCAAACAAGCAGGCGGATTTCCTAATGGTAAGAAATTCGCGCCACCTTGAGATACTAAAGGTGGTAATGGAGCGTTGCCAACCTGATGCCGGGATCTTAGGCCTAGAGCAAATATAAGTTTATCGGCTACCTTATCTTCCGAACCGGAACACGTCAACGGCAAGCGCTGACGTTATAGCGGCAGGAATAGGTAAGGAAGGCGGTGATACCAAATGGGCGAGTCGCTGCGAAACTCTACCATCTAGTCAGATATCACGACGCTAGAGAGGGTAAACCTATGCTTGCTTTTACGATCTACCTGGTAGAGGAAAGTTTGAAAACATGAAAACATCTTTTAAATTTATAAGTTATAATTAACTATGGTTTTGCACCTTTATTAACCCCTGACGGAAAAGAGTATGTGTCTGTCAGTAGCATCATAACTTTATGCTACTGACAGACACATACTCCTGTATTGATATGGAATTTGTTTGAAAACTGGCGTTATTTGTATAGGTATTAGCTACATGACATGCAGATGTTGTCGGAGGTTGTTGTTTTTTTTTTGTAATTTTTTCGATTTGCAATATTATATAGAGTCAAAATATAACTGGTATGCGGCTTTTTGTTAAGCACATGTTTAGAAATGTGTCCCAAGTCTAACATGTTGCATCAAAATGTCAATGGTATGGTAACGGTGAGGTGTCTCCTACACAGTTATGCAGGAGTCACGGTCTTCATTACATCAATCATGACTGACATTACATGTCTGACATGACGTAACTGACATGAAATGACTGACATGATATGACTGATGTAATGATACCGACATTTGACGATCTAGTCTAGTCTAGTCTATATCTGCTTCTCGGTAACCCCTTTAGTTCCAAATCCAAATTTCCATTAATCTTAAAACTTAAAGAAGCACTGTACACATGTTCCCTCTTAAATTTAAAAGTAGAAATAGCTTGGATCCCAAGCCTTAGCGGTATCCATGGAAATGAGTCTGCTGACTCCTGTGCTAAAAAGGCTTAGGAAATACCAATGATTCAAAAATTTATCCTCATGACTTGAACTCTATTTCTCAAGTGAACCTAGAAAAGTCATGGAACTCAGCATGGTCAATTTCTAAACGCAATAAAGGCAGATATTATGCCAACATACAAAGTTCTATCCCCAAAAAACCATGGTTTTTCAACTTTAAAAAAATTAATCCATGCCATGCCATCTGCCATGTCTTCCATTATTAGGTTACGACTGGATCACTCGTCGTCCCCTTTTCATTTAAGGAAAATTCGAGTAAGAGACCACTCCTTATGTTAATGTAGCTTAGACGAAGGAACTGTGGAACATATATTCTTCAACTGCCCCAAATATAACATATCCTTATATGAAATCCTCCCAAAAGAAATTCCTCGCCCTATTAACTTTGCGCGTCTTTTGTCTAATATTATGTATCCATCGTTTATTAAAGTCCTCAGTAAATACATAACTAATAACAATATAAAAATCTAACCATTGGCAAATCGAGTTTTTGCATATTTCTAACACTGAGTATATTTGCTGTAGCAATGTGAGCGTCTGCATGTGATATGTTTGTAATCTATGGGGGTCTATATTTTGGGTTTTTCTCAGCGTAGATTCCGTAAAGTAAAGAAGCTCTCCTGTGTCTCTTTCACCACAAGACATTGGCGGAATTATTGTGCCTGACGCAATAAAGGCCATAAGTAAAGAAAGAAGAAGACATTTGACGAGCATTCAGTTTTTCCAATCACTACTATGACTGACGGATAATCTTGAGTGTAAGCAGGTGATTGATTTTTGCATGAAGTTGATATTATTACGTTGGTTAACCAACATTTTAGCACGCCAGATAAATGAACGATATTGTTTTTACAAATCAGAATATCTAGATAAAAAAAAGAAAACGGGACAGTCCCGTTCTAAACCGGAAGTCTTGTTACGTTAGGTACATCTCGCGTGGTAATCTGGTATTAACTGTTAATGTAAAGCGACAAGTTCGCCGGGTCGGCTAGTCTTATATATAAAAATATATCCCCATTTTCCTTGGTCATCGCATTACGAGTGAACGGATGGGCCAAATTCGTTTTTTTGTTGTTTTATTTATTATCAGGAGACGGATCAAATGCACAAAAATATTTCAATATTTATAGTAAGGACAGAACCACGTCTGACGGTCTGGCGAGCAACACATAAAAAATGAATCCGCAATCCACGTGATCATCGCATCACGCTTTGTCCGTTAAGGCGTGATGTCAACTATTTTCAAAATTCTTTTTTGTCGTGTCAATCATTGACCAGAGAAGGTTGTTATAAAGATAAAAGCGGGAAAATTGCAGAGAAAACAGGAAAACGAATTCTTTAATTCGTGCATGCGATGCGAAGTTCACCGGTCGGTTAGTAGTAGTCTGTAGCTATGATAATGTCAGGTCATGATAACAATAGTATGATATGAGTAAAGATGAAGATTTACAGTCTAACATGTATACATATAAATTCGTAGATAAACATATCAGAAATGATTCAATTTTATCTATACTGTGAACATTTCCCATACACTAAAATGTGCAATGACATAATATTTGCGCGTTTAACATTGATTTGCTAATTTGAGCGACACGCATAACGACTCCGTGGCGCAACGGTAGCGCGTCTGACTCCAGATCAGAAGGTTGCGTGTTCAAATCACGTCGGGGTCAATAACTTTTTTTGTTTTTTCCTCGCATTAAAAATATTAACAGCAGTTAAAAGTCATTGATAACAGGATTAAAAGTTTTGCTCTTCGAAAAGCTTTCTCTTTATGCTTTATTCAAATTAACCGCTATAATGTTTGTAATAGATATTTTAGACTCTGTAGATATTAGATATCTATTAGATATACATTCAGCCACACGACTCTCCTGATGGAGAGACAACCATAGCCTATATACACCATAGATGTTATGGGTGCGTTACTAAGGGAAAACATATTGACTTCTACGATAGACAAGTACACATACAAATAACATTACTTATTATTATTATGTATATTATTATTAATATACTTATTATTATACATACCAAAAAAAAATCGCAATGATAAGTGAAAGAAAACACTGCAATAAAAATAAAAACAATAACCTAATAAAGCTTTCAAACAAAAATTAGCATCGAAATCGCTTTTACTGTTGAAAAGCTATGATGACATAGACAGACACACACACAGAAGCGTCAAACTTTGAACACCCGTCTTTTTTGTCGTGGGTTAAAGTCAACAATTTTTAAACTCTTATTTTACTTATAGGGTTTTTTATACGACATTGTACGCTAACTTTGCATGACATAAACTACAAAAAAAAATAGCATGAGTAGTACTAGGTTAGCATATAATGGAAGGTAGCAGAAAATATGACGCTGTGGGTTGCGGTCTCGATATTATTACAATTATATGTTTCAGTAATTTGAACTAATTAACTCTGTTCAACGAGATATATATCATACTAAGCTGTTAACCGCGGCGTTGCCCGCGTGGTCCCACAGGAACATTGTTTCTGGATAAAAACTATCCAAGTTACCCACTATGTGTGTACCAAATTTCATGACAGTCAGCGCTTCTTGCGTTAAGGAGTAGCAAACAAAAAAACAGACAAAATTTCGCATTTATGATGTTAATAGGATTTATCAAGTTTATTAATTTATTATAATGTAGGTTAATAATTATAACATGGTTATATTTCAAAAATTTCGCTTGGCCAAAGTTAAAATATTTCGCTAGTTATATGACAACGTATGTTGCTCTTGGATAACTAGATGAAGACTAGGTCTTTGAAGTCTTCAAAATACCATACTTTATCAGAGATGAGAACATGAGGTTTTGTCATGTAGCCAATATCTTCTTTCTTTTTTTACTTTTTATATACAAAAAATGATTAAAATCCGTAATTGTGAATGATTACGAGATGAATAGAGTGAAAGGGTCGTCTTCTTATATACCAAAAGTGGTCACCACTGTCATGGATAGTTTTACAATTTGGTTCAGGGGTATGAGTACGTTATCTACATACCGCAATGGTCGTTCTCATAAGATTAAAATAATTGAAATTCTAAATAGAGCTGTTATTAGTACTCTATTTAGGGGAATTAGTATCATATTTATTTAACAAAATCATTTCTTAAGTTTAAGTATAAAATAAATACCTTTTTAGTAAAAATCCCAAGACACTAAGAATATTAATAAAAAATTAAACAATAAATACGTTTTAACCACTCACAGAACATTTTTTTACTGACTTTTAAACATATCTAGAACTAGTTTTTATCAATGTTTTGCAATCAATTATATTTTCTTTGCACGTAAAATGTCACAGGTTCATTAAAGATTGTTTTATGCATTTATTCTGTCTTCTCATTATTACTTAAGAATTTTAAATCTATCTTTCTTTACATTTCAAATTATTCTTTAATACATTATTAATAGAACATGATGATTTTAAAACAGGTCTATCTTTTTCGGAGGTCAAAATTTACATGTAAATTATCCGAAATTTGACGCACTGTCGTCGTCATAATTGACCATGTTCCATAATATCTTTTTTGTGTTAAAAGCTAGAGAAAAAGTAGGTAGCTTTCCTATTGGTTAAAGAGATTTTATCCTCGTGTTGGACCAGGTCCAATATAGAATAGACCTGTTAGCTTCGAAGTGAGCATGGGTTAAATGTGCCATTTTGGAATCTCTTACCGGCAGTGTTTTCAAAACATTACGATTGGAGGACCTTCAAGAATAGAGCTTATTTAATTTTTTAAGAACGACAACGTAGGTGTGACTCCCCTATTGTTATGTTGTTTGAAGGTGGATCAAGTCATTTTCTATCAGGTGAACCGACTTCTCAAAAAATGTTAGAACGGTGGTGGATAGTGGTCAATATTTCCTTTGAAGCTTAGCATGGTTGTTGATTATGTCATGAAATATTTTTTATGATAGTGGAAGGACGCAGACGGATTTCTAGATCAAAACAAATTCACACCGCCTAGAGATACTAAATTTGGTAATGGTGCGTTGCCTACCTAAGGCCGCGATGCTAGTTCCCGAGTAACAATAAGTTTACCGGCATCCTTATCCTTCGAACCGGCGCTGACGTTATGTCGGCAGGAACAGATAAGGGATATAATCGCTGTGAAACTCTACCACCTAGTCGGATGTCACGGTGCTAGCGACGGTAAGTTTATGCTCGCCTTTTATGAGCTGCCTGGCAGGAAGGCAGATGATCAATTTTGCAAAGGAGCTCGGACCAACACAGGGAAAACTGTATAGTATGGAAATATTACATATATTCTTCTGATTTAAGAAATTTAGTGGTTTAACCAGTTTTATTGAACTCACCTGACATTTCCAGTTCAGACAGATGAGAGGATTACTTTGTGATATTGGATGGGTCATGGTCAATTGGTGACATTAGGAAATGTACAATGTTTAGTTGTGGTAAACGTGTCTCTTATTCAAATGAATGTATAATATTGTTTCTTTAAGTACAAGCTTTGTAACTTTAAAATGTTTTCCACGTTTTAAGATAGTGGACTTGCTTTCTGATGGTTAGAGACAACTTTTGCTTATAGGATCATGTGTGCAATGACAAGCAATGATGCCATGGTTAAAAGAAGAGGTAAAGTGGTAAAAAAATATTTTCACGCCCTTATCCCAGTAGCGGTAGGTTCTAGGCACACACAACCCACGACTAGCTGAAGAAACTATGTTCCAAAATTTGATTGGTGGCAAGCCTATTGCCAGCAGGGACTATATCCAATCCCGGGCAACTTCATTTTTAACATAAAATTTTAAATACACTTTTCCGAGACAGTTTTTTTACCCGACCCGGGACCTTATGCCGGGATCAAACAAAATGCCGGACTAATAGACGACAGAGGCTATAAAGTAAAGCGGTCTATAAAGTAAAAAGTTAGCGCTCTGATGTTGGATTATACTCCATGAGGTGCCGGGTTCAGCCCCCAAATCGAGCAATAAGAAAATGTGTTCTTTCTTTTTTTAACGAAAAGATTGTTGCTCGGGATTGGATATGTGTGCAGTTGGTGATAAGCTAACTTATCTTCACGCCGAATCTCGTACACACCTGCCTAGTTTCCTTCATATTCCTTACTCTTTTATTACAAACTCTACGTCTGTGGTGTAGCAATACGTTGCCGAACTTCTTGAGATCCCGAGTTTGATTCCCGGGTCGGGTAACAAATAAAAAATGTGTATTTTCTAATAAAAATAACGTGGTCCGGGATTGGATTTGTGCCCATTTGGCCACAGGCTTGCAACCTCTCATATTGTCGGACTTAGTGTCTTCAGCTAGTAGTGAGTGCCTTGGTTGTGCCTCTGCCTGTCTCTTCTGTGATTTTGGTGGGATATTACTACTACTAGGCCGGTTTCGGAAATCTTTTGGCAACACTCTCAGATAAAACCAAATCAAATAACCATTAAAAAAAAATATAGATCGAAATGGATTAAAAATATAAAAATCTTGTGTATAATATAGACTTACCAAATAAATCGTTGAATTAAAATCATGGTAGGACTGATACTCTTGAGTCCTCGGCTTATAGCTTAAGTCGTGCCTCAATAGGCAGAGTTATATTTGAACTGACGCTGGAACTTGTCCCGTCTATTGTGAGAAGATAGCTACATAATATGTTCTGATTGTACCTTGAGTTTGTATTGTGCGATAATAATGTTTGGTTGGTCGCCTTGCTGGCTAAAGGCTTAGTGTATACGACTCAGATTCGATTCCCGATTGGGGCAGGTGTTTGCTTTATGACCTAGCTGCACGGTGATGACATTTAGATGCCTTTTTCTAGGCCTGAGTATTTGCCAAATTTAACACAATAATAAAATTCAATAAAAAGTTGTGTTTAGAAATACCTTATTGGGATTATAGACGGTTGTAAACATTGGTTTTCATCCGTCTTCGCCGTAGATTTATTCTAAATTTAATAATAATAAACCACACCATGTAAGATAATGCAACATTTCTTTGAATAAATAAATAAATTTAATAAATATATCTGGACAAGTTACACAAATTGAATCTAACCCCAAGAAAAGCAAATTATATGCTTGTGTTATGGGTGTCAGAATAAATTGAATAAACACCCAGACCAGGAAATTCAGACATCTAAATGTTCATCACACAAATGCCTGCCCCCGTCGGGAATCGAACCCGAGCCTCGCGGTTGGTCGGCGTAGTTAGGCGTGTACGCTAGCCATTCGACCAACGAGGCGTAACGAGCCTTAACATAAGGTTGCCTTTGTGTATTACTTAGTTTTCAAGTTTTATTTTTAATATTTTCGTGCACAATAAAGAGTTACTTATATTCTAATAATCGGATAATGAAACAATGTTTCCTCCAACCTTTGTAAGAAGGTGTATTTATGACCGTCTAGAACGTGTTTTACCATATAATTCTTAAGATAACAATTCCAGTAAGTACATCGACAGAAATAAGTTAGGTGTTGATTTCCAACCCGGATAAGCACAAAACTCTGCTACCGGTGGTTTTGTTGGTAATAATCCATTTATTCTTTGCCCGCCTTGACAAACTGATATGGAGGTATAAAATATTACTAATAAAATGTTGTCAGTATACCTAAAATCAGCGGGGCGACAGACCTGACGTCTATAAATTATCTTATTAATATTATAAGATAAAGAATTTCAATAAATGTGTTCGTGGACCGTTCTCATATAACATGATATCCACAGTTTGCTTAGGACTGGATGATTTATAACTTAATTTAATCATTTATTTATTGAAAGCACCAAAACATGGCCGCCGAGGATGCTAAGTGAGATTCCAACAAAATGGGTTTATTATTTTATAGTTTCCGGTGAGTTAGTGCCTTAAGTGATAATAAATTTTGGTTGACCTGCATACAAAGTGTGTGCTGATGTTTTTAATTAATATCAGATATTCCTTAATTTGTTACGTTAATGCAGTCAAACTGTTAAATACCCTGTTTTAATACACATACATATTTTCACGTCAAGTCCTTTGTGTGGTATTCAGAGAGTATCAGAGTGCCAATTTTCGCGATCCTTGCAGGGTTTTCTAGCTTTTTTAAGATTTATTACCCTTTTCATACAAGTTTAGGAAACTCTTGACCTTCAAATGAAACCCGAGCAATTTAAACGAGTGATGTCAACCTAGGTTGGCGTGAGCACCTACACCTTATATACATTCGCAGTGTATATATTTTGTTATCTCAATCTTTCATTTGTCATATTTTCCGCATGACTGAAGCAACAGAGCGTGTCCTTTTTTATTTTTAATACCAACACTTTATTTCAATGTGACACTTTCTTGGATCTCACACGAATGCGGTCATCGAGCGTTTCCATAGCGCACTCATTTCGACCACATTTATCCTACTCTCAGACTTTTTCTGACATACCTAACTTGTGCTTCCATACAACAACGTCGGACATATAATAAGCATATATATTATCCAAAGCGAGTCTAGCCAACTGGTTCAAAACCTCGCTTTGAAATTACTCACACAGCGCTCTATTAACACTATTCCTGCACATACTCTCTTTTCTACATCTATGATGTACCTTCCGTCTCTGCTAAAAGCACAACCGAGATGTACCTACAGTTTTAAATTCAATATTATGTCGAATATGTATTTATATAAGATTTCCATTCGACCCATTGGGAATAAGACGCTCGTTCAACATGTTAGAGTCATTATGGCGGCAGGAATAGGTAACAGATAATAGTAGAATCTCTGTCTCGGCCTCTCTGCCAGGCATCCCTTAAGAGGCGAACACTGGTCAAAATATAGGTCTGAACTGACCAGACCATTGCTGTGCAGCAACTTGCCCGGGTAGGGATCCACCGCCTTGCTATTTCCTGCCGCCATAACTAGTGTCATGTTCCGATCTGCAGGTTAGGGTAGCCGTTAGACTTGCTTAATTAATTAAGCACTTCGGCCACAAGATAGCGATGCACCTAAAGCATCTATAATGTCTATTGGCAAATATCTCTTACCACCAGGCGGGCCGTGTGTTTTTTTGCTATCTCTTTACATAAAATATTTCATTTTTCACTATTTATACTGTCGAATTTTTCGTGAATGTTACAGTATTGAATACATTTTCATTTCAATAGTTTTCATGGAATCTACGTCTGCCACAATGTGTGATCTATTATCTGAAATTACCGATTACAATAATTATTTTAAGTATAATATGAAATGGATGTAAAATAAGTCTTTATTTTGCTAATTCCTCGAAAGTGAGCGTTGTGGTGAGTGCTTCGACAAAGTTGGCGAAGGACGTGACAAGAGTTTTTGTTTCCTGTGTTCGGACTCTATTTGTGTTCTGGTTGCGATAGTGGGAGGTGGGGAGGTAGGGTTGTCACATGTGAAGAACGTGACAATTTATATTGTTTCCCGAGCTCTTCCTATATTCGTGTTCTGGTAGCGGAGGGGCGTAGTCGGAACGTCAGTTAGGCTTGTCACATTCTGTGTCTTTTGGAGGATTATTTGTCACAACAGTTACTAATAATACTAATAAAATAAAGGCTTATTTTACATCTGTTTCAATGGATTTCTAAAAAGTAACACCTGATTCAATAAAATATGAAATGCACATCCACAATGGGATACTTTACGAACACATAATTTATTAACCATTACTCATTGTCAGACATCATATTTCAATCAAAAATATCATTTATAGTTAGTACATTAATTGTTTGTCAGTTATTTATGAGATCATTTACAATTAGCGTTAGTGTATATCTCATTAAATTTACTGCTAGCTTATAAATTGATAGATTTAGTTCAAATAAGACTGAAGCTTAAATTAGATTTTGTAGTTAATGAATTATCTTTGTAATTCTGCGTTAGTCTATTGATCGTGATCGTGATGATGATAAAGAATTAGTGTGTCTAAAGGAGGCGGACCCCTTTCCATACAGTTTGCTCAGGAACCAACAAACACATTCCTCAAAATAACATTCTAAATATTAATCTGTACTTTTCTCTGAAATGAAATTTGTTGCACAATCACTTTTTTTCTATGTTTACAAAAAAATATATAAGATTTAAAATTATGCTCCCATGGAAAAGTGTATTATTTTTATGCACTAAAACTGTTCAAAATAAGTAAAAATGCTTTAAAGTAGCTATATCTACTTGTCAATATACTTTTATTTAGTGATAGGCATTTAACAATAAATGCATATTTTCAACCGTTTCAAGAAAAGGAGGACGTTCTTAATTCGACTGCATATTTTTTGGAGCACAATAAAGTGTTATAGCGTTGTAATGTACTATATTTATTTATTTAAGTACAAAATAACACAATGTTTTCATTTTAATAGCCAAAGATAGACTTGCATCTTTAATGAAAATCATAACTTTTCTATAGCTGTATAAAAAAGCACATGTGACATTTTTGCAGATTTATTTTATTTTCTAGTCATATATTTCTTTCATTATGTTCTAAAGATTAACCCGAGTTATAAAATTGTTAGGTCTTTATTTATCGCAATATACTTAGGATAAAAATTATCCTCATTTTATTCTCCTGGTCTTAAAGTTGTCTTTATATTTTGTCATTCTCGTTTAATTCTTTACAGCACATTTAATACTAATCCAAGATTTTTGATACCTATTTCAAGTCACCTAGGTTTTTTTAAGCTGCTTCAAAATTTAGGAATTTATTAATTCAATTATTTTTTGTATGTTTCATACTCGATCACTTGGTAAATACCGATTGGAATCTATTTTTGCAATTTTTTTGTAATTTAGTTATTTCAATCATTTTCAATGTACAGAACATCATTTTCTGTAGTTTCGTCATGTGGCTAGATTACCTCTACAAAGAATAAAACAAAGTCTTTTTCTCTGTCCCTATGTCCTTTTGTATGTTTGAATCTTCAAAACTACGCAACGGATTTTGATGCTGTTTTTTATTAGATAAAGTAATTGAAGAAGAAGGTTAATATGTATATTTCATAACCGTGCGAAGCCGGGGCGGGACGCCAGTAAAGAATAAAATTGTAGTCGCAGCCACTACAAAATCTGGAAGCTACGTTCACCGACGCTGTATAATATGCTTTGAACCATTTCATACGAGCGACACGACAGACGGGTAATGAGCAAAAACTGCGACCATAGTCGAACGGACTAGCTCCACAATTTACCGCGGTCTAGAGCATATACCTTACGTGGAGTTCAGTTTCGAGATTAATTTTATGAGGCATGTTGACTGATACAGTCGAATTAGAATCAAAACACACTAGCGATGACATAGAAATAGGCTATCTGTATAAATTACCGCCGTTTAGAGTACAAAATTTATGGGCGGTATGGAGTGTGAAACCAAGATTATGAATAAGAAATCAACGATTATTTATTGAAGTAATGGAGTCTCAATTCACATAAAAATATAAGGTTTCACCTATGGCTAACAGGAGTGAAACCTTTTCAATTTTTTATTCACTGAAAATGTTTTCGTTTCATAGAGTATATCGAATTTGTGAAACGTATATTATGTATAGTGTAAATGCTTTATTTCCAAAAATTTGGTGACAACTTTTAATTAAATTTGAAATTTATGTTTATGAATGAAAGCTAATTGTTATTAAATATATGATGTTAAAAATGTGTTTAGCTAACAAATACATACGTGATCAGTAAAACATTTATTTGAAATATACTGTGAAGATGCTGAACCACTTCTTTTTGCAGTGCCACAAGTTGTAATTACAATTTGCCAATTTTTAAAATCTTAGCTAATTAGATATCTCAGAGTACCAAGTAATGCAAGTAACATATTCACGTGGCCGTGAATTTGTGTTTAAATTTAAACACTACTATCATTTAATTACGATTTTTAAGTATACTTTTTAAGTTAGCGTCTAATTTTGTGGGAATACTATAAAGAAATTAACCGTTTCTGTATATATCTAAAAACATAATTTTTTTTTATTTTTAGTAACCGGTAATTTGACTACATTTTTTAATAGCTAACACCGTAACGTGCGTTCGCGTTCTATACTAAGTGAACATCCACGGTCAGAACTATCCACATTGAATGTTCAGCAGAATTGATGGCCCTTATTAAATAAATGTATCGAGTATTGATTCTCAAGTTTTCAAATAACATTAATGGTTATTTTATACCGCCACCTGTTTTTTATACGTATATGTTATTTGATATTGCTTTATTACATGTCTTTTTACAACACGCCGTTTATAATAATAACCAAGCTTCCATGATGTATTGACTATTTTTCTAAGAAGATTGAATCCATTAATAATGTAAATCCGAAGATTGTGAAGATGCTTTGATGTTTGCGCTAATCACGCCTTAGGTCTAAATTATTTTTAATAGATCTACGTATTCTTTAACATGTTTTTTTTAGTCTGTAACTGAAATTTTATTTCCATATTTTAATAAATCGAATGTTTTTTTCACCCCCGATGGAAAAAAGAGTTGTGTTCTAAGTTTCACTTGTCTGTGGGTGTTTCTGTCTGTCGGTAGCATAGCTTGCTTTCGGTTTCTTTGGCATGAAAGCTGACGTGATCAAGATGGTTTTTGGCTAAATAATACATAGATTTTGAAAAAGTTAGGAATAGGTAAGGCGGTGGTACCAATCCGGGTGAGTCGTTGCGAAACTCTACCACCTAGTAGGATGTCACGGTGTTAGTGACGCTAAGCCTATGCTCGCCTTTTACGAGCTGCCTGGCACAGGAAGGCAGATGGTCTATTCTACAAAGGAGCCC
>NJDD01002104.1:30022-44628 GCA_002245505.1 Calephelis nemesis
CCAAAGGTTATAATGGTGCGTTGCCAACCAGAGGCCGGGATGTTAGACCTCGAGCAAAAGTAAGTTAACCGGCTACCTTACCCTCCGAACCGGAACACGTCATGACGTTATGGCGGTATGAATAGGTAAGGCGGTGGTACCAATCCGGGTGAGTCGTTGCGAAACTCTACCACCTAGTAGGATGTCACGGTGTTAGTGACGGTAAGATTATGCTCGCCTTTTACGAGCTGCCTGGCACAGGAAGGCAGATGGTCTATTCTACAAAGGAGCCCGGACCAACACGGGGGAATATTAGGAACATATGTGGTAGGGTAGAATATTGCGATTCTTTTCGCTTTTCATTACCAGCTGTTATCAGTTCATATGAAAAACAGTTTCATTTTTACAATTTACCCGATTTTCCACTTCACAGATACTTCCTTTCCTGATAATAACAAATAAAAAAAAAACAAAAATTAGCAGGTTTGGTCCATCCGTTCAGGAGCGATACGATGAACACGCGAAATGGGGATGCATTTTTATGCAAAGCGAAAGAGATAGATCGTTGTTCTTCAATTTTTCCTGCAATTTCTCGGTTTTTTTTTCATAAGAATATTCTCCTGATTACTAGCATTACAAATAAAAAGAGTTAGCAAAACCCTTCCACACGTTCAGGCTTGATGACCACGCGAAATGGGGATTCATTTTTGTGTGTACCTACTCTTTTTTTGAAATGGCTAGTAGGTATGTTGGTAACATCGCGGTTCATACAACTTCACCGGACTATGTATACCTACCTACTCGTATAAGATAATTGTGTTATCCTGGTATACATTTCTCGATTACTTTGGTAATATTATCTTTATTTAAATAATTCTTCTGTGAGTGTGTATGTCACTGAACTCCTTCTAGACGTCTGGACCGATGTTGATGAAAGTTTTTGTGCGTGTTCAAGGGAATTCGAGAATGGTTTAGTTTCACAATTTGGTCTCCTGGAAAATGTTTTTTTAATTAATTTTTTAATAATAAGTCGTTGTTGATTTTGGAATATTTCACATCGGATCCGACAGACTGCGCTACTGTCGAAGCATTAATGTCAAGCGATACGAAGTTTGCTGGGTCAGCTAGTTAAGGTATAAATATTATATTGATTTAGTAACTAAGTTCTTTTACAATATGATGGAGAGTAGGTTTTTTTTGATACGGGAAGGCAAACAAGCTTCTGCTGCAAGTCCGTCTGGATTTCCTGATGATAAGAAATTTAAGCCGCCTAGAGACACCAAAGGTCGTCATGGTGCGTTGCCAACCTGAGACCGGGATGTCAGGCCCCGAGCAAAAGTAAGTTTACCGCCTACCTTATCCTCTGAACCGGAACTCGTCAACGACATGTACTGATGTTACAGCGACAGGAATAGGTGGTGTTATCAATCCGGGAGAGTCGCAGAGAAACTCTACTACATAGTCAGTTGTCACGGTTCCAGCAACGGTAAAGCCTTTGCTCGCCTTTATGGGGAAAAAAAATGTAAATATAAAATTTTATTTATAGTCTCAGGTGTTTATTAATTGTATTACGGTATTTATGTATTACTTTTATCTGTGAAGGTAATGGTAATTTTATGCATTCGAAGATAGAGTTATCTGTGACATTTCAAATTCAGCTATTGGTATTAATATTAATGAAGCATGTAATTTATTTTTGGAATTTATGTTTTATGATTTTATGAGCATTTAAGTAACATATTACAAAATTTTTTACAAAAAATATTTATTATCTATTTATGAAGTGATGTCATATTTTGCTTGGTTTTTGTGACTTATAAATGTTGATATTGGAAGCCGGAGCTGTATAAATCATTGGTAGATCCTGTTTATAATTAAACTAGTTTTTGATGTTATAATTACAACAAGCAGATGACTCTCAAGTGGTAAAAGAGAGCGTCGCTATCTTTTAGTCGGGATTTAAGCTTGGTTACATCAGTGGGGTTACTCTTAAGTAATTTTTTCATGCAAATTGGAAATTAGAATCAGATTTGTGTCTTTTTGAAATCTTTAATAAAAAACAAGTGGATTGTTAACATTTAGGTAATAATAACAATACATTATCATATATTGAATTATTTTGACTTTTTCAGAACTGTGTGTTAACAATCCGCTAGTATTGTGTTCAAAAGTATAAAATGATATGATAAATGTCACATATAAATGGCACAGGTAGTATATAATTAATAGTAAATCTTTGTTATTAAATCTGTGGTCTAGCGGTTCAGGTGTTGGACTTGACTGCATGAGGTTCCGGGTTCGACTTCCGGGTCGGGCAACAAAAAGAAAATTTGGTTTTTCCAATTTAATAATTTAAAAAAAGTGTTGCTTGGGATTAGATAATGTGCCCGGTTGGCGATAGGCTTGCCACCTATCTCATTGTAGGACTTAGTGTCTTCGGCTAGTCGTGGGTGCCCTGGTTGTGCCTCTGCGTACCTCTTCGGGGATATGGGCGTGAAGATACTTACTTACTTTTTAGTTATTTTTATTATAATTTGTAACTTGTGATAAAACTAAGATTTTTCTAAAATTATATGTAAAATATTCAAAAAATGAGGATTGCTCAAGCACAAACGTGAAACCACTTAAATAGAATTTTTATTTTAAGAAGATTTAATTGTAATGGTCGTAAATTTACTGTCATCAAGGATTATAAAAAAACTTGTAGAATCAATGTGGCAAATAAGTGCTAAGCATTAGTTTTAATACATTCCATTAAATTTTATGGAGGTAAAAAATTAACATTAATTGAAAGGACATCCGTCTAGGGCGGGCACAGACTAACGACTCTTAATGTGCGACATCGTTCGTTTTACTCTTTTATTAAAATAAATATCCCTGGACAAACAATTCATTAATGTAATAAAAAAAGAAATTCTTTGCATTTGTTATAGTTTTTCAGTATTTGATTCACTTTTTACTTTCAAAGGCGAGACGAGCAGGTAGCTCGCGTCATTTACTATACGAAATGAATTTCGAAATGGCCCGGGTTTGCTTTCCTTATTTTATAGAGGAGGAGGCAAACGAGCAAGTGGGTCACCTGATAGAAAGTGATCACTTACGCTCATGGACGTCCTCAACACCAGGAGTGTCACAGACGCATTGTTGACATTTAAGGAATAAGTACGCTCTTTTTTTTAAGGTTCCTAAGTTACAATCGTTTAGGAATACCGCCGTGTAAGATCCTACTGTCCTGTGTAATACTTGTTATTTTGAATACTTTTATTTTTACAATACTTTTTTGTTTTGGTTTGAACAAGATTTATGTCATCGCTAACAGTGTCCAAAATTTTGAATATGCTGTGAGTGCTGTGAAAGGAATAAGTGACTTAATCCTTAATCCTTATCAACTAAATATTTGTATGGAAGAGCTAAAAATCTTTGAAATACAGATGAAACTCTTAGCAAGCGCTAGTATGTAAGCAAAAATAATTAATAAACATAGACAAACGTAAATATTTACTTCTCTCCTCTCACTTCTTCTTTGCATTATTTGAATTTACTTGTATTTTGGCATACGTCTTGAACATTATGTGTTAGAATTACAAATAGCATTACAAATCCGTAACGTTATCCATAACTCAAACTTAAAAAAAAAATTAAGATGACTCAGCTTTTTTATTTACCATATTTTTTGCGTCTTTTGCTTTTTACATCTACCACGTCATTAAATTTCAAGTAGATATTAAATAAGGTAGATAGTAAGAAAAGAAATTTGAACATATACTTGTAAATCTGTAAGAAAACAAGTTTTACATCAAGAATTTACTCATCATTAGCGTAAGCAACATTTGAATCGTTTGTGTGTGGCCGGCCTAATAAACTTACTTTAGACATAAGTAATGTAATCAAAGTTGTGAATTTTGCACTTAAATACATATCTTGAAATGATTTAACATTCCAAAAAATATCAATATATTGCTTGCAAATAATATTTTTTTTTGTATTAAGGCGGAGAATGTCTGCTTCTTTGCCTTTCTAATTTTCTAATTGTCTGAAATACACGACATTTACAGACACCACCGATATTAATGGTACTTTAGTTGTTTGTGTTTAAGTTGTTAATCTTCTTGAATAATTGGCTATATCCACAGTTTACAATAACTTCGAAAGCAGGCAATTGCGAGCACTGACGCTTGGAGTGTTAAAGTATCATAACAGGTAACGTGGTTACATAAATTCGGTCGAATCATTGGAGGGCTTAATCTAGTCCCACTGATTGGTATTTGTGAAACCGAATCCAAAAAAACAGTTCTCAGTTCGACTGCATGTTTATTGTATGTTTGCTAAGCGATTACTAATACTAATAGCAAACCGATTGTTTCTAAAAATCAACCGATGGTTGATTTTTAGAAACAATTTATAGGTACTATTTATTAATTTTACTTATACTTTCCGCAATACATTTTTATTGTTATGTTTTAGTCAACCAGTTTCTTAAATTTTGATCTTTTTAAAAAGATAGGTCATAATTCTGAGGTGGTCCCGTATTAATTTTTTCATAATCTGTTTTAGTGATTTTTGAAGTATGTTTAATAATGCATCAACTTTTGTTTATAATAACGACCCTATCATTGATGATATCGTTAACATAGACGAAAATGTATGCATTATCTAGTAGAGCTTAGAGTTTTGGCGCCATCGTGAATGAGGGTGGTTGTAGCTTTAATTTTTTTTAATTTAATTTAGTTGAATGAAATAATCATGAATAAATTAGTGTATCGTCTATTTCCATGCTTCCGTCAAATCTTACTAGATGAACTTGAGTGACGAAGCCATCGCTTTACTCAAGACCCGGACCTGACATGACTTTGTACATAGTGACTAATGACTGTAAAAGAATTAAGAATTAACTAACTTGACGTTGGTAAAGTAAGTCGTGAAAATTGATCGAAAGCCATATTTATACAAGAAAAAAAAAGAAGTATGGCTTAAAACTGTTAATAGGATATTGATAAAATGTATTGTATGACCGTCTAGGAACCATTGCTATCTTAAAAAAAAGAATTATATCACATGATGACGTGGTATCAAATGAAAAAGTGGAGTCAGGGTAAACAGTTTTTGAGATTGTGATTGATAAGTTTTTTTCATTTTAAGATTACTGTTTTTTTGGTTTTATATATATCTTCCATGGTACAATGGTGAAATATAGTAATAGAGGTGGAATTTTTCCTTACGTAATTTGAGTGATTTAATATGACGACTGACGGTGTCAAAAGGCGGCGTGAATTTCTTACCACCAGGAAATCCGTCTGCTTAAGGCAAGCAAGCAAGCCAATGTAATAAAAAAATAAGATAAGGTATAGGCTGATAATAAAAGTACCATCAATCAGACAGGAGCAAACTTTACAATGTTATGGCCCATGTAAACCCGTAAATGATATTTATTGGCTGTAAAAGTAACTGATTCTGGTTTTATTGGCTAACGATGATTTCGTCGGTTAGCTTTGAGTTATACACCAATGGCAGACACAGCTTGTACGTCCGTGATTCGATAATATTAATGTTATTTTTTAAGATCGTTTATTAAAATATGCATTAACTGGTATAAAAGCAGTGTTGCAGTAATTAATGCATTGTTGTTTACTTATTTAAATAAAAATAATTTCAAAAAGTGTTTTAAATAAGTAAACAATAATGCATTAATTAATGCAAAACTGTAACAAAGCATTAATTAAAGTGTAATTAAAAAAATTAAAAATATTGTCGCCTCTGTGGTCGAGCGGTCCGGTTGTTGGACTTGACTGCATGAAGTCTCGGGTTCGAATCCCGGGTCGGCCAACAAAAAGAAAATTGGATTTTTCCAATTTTCTAATTAAAAAAAATGTTGGTCGGGATTGGAAACGTGCCCGGTTGGCGATTGGCTTGCCACCTATCACATTATGGGACTTAGTATCTTCGGCTAGTCGTGGGTGCCCTGGTTGTGCCTCTGGGATATGGGCGTGAAGATACTTACTTACTTACTTTAAATAGGTCAATAACTTTTATAAATTTAACTCCATCAATATTTTTAAGGTGTTATTGTTTCAGTAATATAAATGAGAAATTTTGAAGATGCTTTTGTTTTAACAGTTAAATTAACATAAATGAGAAATTTTAAAGATGCTTTTGTTTCAACAATTTAATAACATAATTTATGCGAAAATATAAAGATGTTTTTGTTCCAACAATTTAACAAAATAAATGCGAAATTTTAAAGATGCTTTTGTTTTAACAATTTAATAACATAAATGCGAAATTTTAAAGATGCTTTTGTTTTGACAATTTAATATCATATATGCGAGAGTTTAAAGATGCTTTTGTTTCAACAATTTAATAATTTAAATGCAACTTTTTTAAAGATGCGTTTGTTCCGACAATTCAACACTATAAAAGTGAAAGTTAAAGTTTTTATGTTAACAATTTAGCGCTATGAGAAAATGTTGGTAAATTCTTTTAATTCAAAATTTCAGTGTTAAGTTAAAAAAAATGTAGTTGCTAATATTTCATCAAATCTTTATTTTAAATAAAAAAGTTTTGTTGGTGTTTTTACTTTAACAGCTTAATTTTATCAACAAAAAATAGGTAGGTATTTTTACTATAGCAAGTCAAAATTACAACTATGAAAGTTTGCAGGTATTTTTAAGGATTGAAAAAGTATATTATGTGCTTTTTAGTCATGTGGTAAGGTTATAAGGTGTTTTTTTTATATTATAACTAGCTGCCCCAGCGAACTTCGTCCCGCCAACATCCAGATAAAAACTATCCAATCTTTTAATATGGACCAAACTACAAATATATGAGAAATTTTATCGAAATCGGTTCAGTAGTTTTGGAGTTTATTGGCAACATACATCGTGACTCAAGATTTTTATATATATAAGATGTAAAAATCGAGTAAGTATCGTTTTAGATGGTAAGAGAGAACTGTCACCTTTAAAAAGCCATAGATGTTACCCGTGAGTCGCCTTCTTAGACCATATAATATGTCAATCTACCAGATGCTCTATCATTAAGCAACAAACACGTTAATGGCTAGCACTGACATTATTAACTTAAAGTTTTGGTATGTCACGTAAGTCTCAGTTACTTTGTTTTTGAAATTTACGAAATGTCAATAGTTTTTTTTATATAGAGACAATTTAATTATTATTTCGCTGTCAAACAACTGAACTAAATTAAGCCTATTATAAAGTTATCTATTGTATCAATTATAAACAAGTTTTAACTTTGTCAGCCCAATCAATTAGAAAAAAAAACTCTTTAAAATTCTTGTTACGCACCTGTCAAATGACCCGCGTCAAACGTTTCGAGGGGACGGGTTCTAATTTCAAAATAATTTGTCAGTGCCGCCATTTTTAGGGAAGAAGACTGACATTTTTATAGGGTTTTCTGGTTTTGCCGAATGGTTTCAAAACGCATCAAAAATGCTTGAATTTTTTTTTACTCTCACTAATACAGCTAGATGTACTTATTTTTATAACATTTTTTTGTTAAAAGATAGTAAGTAGGCAGTGTGCTCTCTTAGTAAAAGACACCCGTCTTTTATAGACATCATAGATGTTATTGGTGCGTCACTGTCATATTGTAGAGCTTCGAGGATGCTTATATCTACCTGCGAACTAAGCACATAAGACTACGAAAAACAGTGCATGGGATTGGGATTGGATAAGACCCCGGTTGACGTTTGCCACATCACATTGTGGGACTTGGTGACTATGGCTAGTCTCGACTCATGGGTGATCTGGCTGCACCTCTGCCTTCTGGGATACGAGCGTGAAAATACGAGCACCGACACCTTAGCGACCGGAGGACATAGAGGCAAATTTCTGAATGGACAGCGACAGATATTGTTTTGATTTATCTTGTACAACTAATATTATAAAGGCGAAAGTGAGTTCATTTGTACTTTCGCAGCACAAAAGAGCGATGTTTTGTTTTTTTTTTTGTGTGGAGACAGTTTGGACACTGATGAATGTATGTATAAAGAGTGACATAGGTGACTTTTTATCCCGATACATACACGAGTTTGCACGGAAAAGCTTTGATACGAGGGCTTAGCTGTGGTAACATCCGAACCATACATAATAAATTCAAAAGTCAGTCTGTTTCGATTTTATGACTAAACTGCATTTACGATTTTCATGAAATTTGATATGCAAATAGTTAAAGTCTTTAGTTCAAACATAGGCTACTGTTTACCAATAATCAAGCATCAAAGGACTATAATTAAGATTGAAAGATTGTATGAACATCTTTTCTACCCTAAACATCTAGTAAAGTATAAATATGAAAAGTAAGCTTATCTCAAATTTAAAATCTTATCTTATCTTACTGCTTTAAATTTGCCGTGTTGGTCCGGGCTCCTTTGCAGAATGTACCATCTGCCTCTTTGCCGGGCAGCTCGTAAAAGGCCAGTATAGGCTTGCCGTCACTGACACCGTGACATCTGACTAGGTGGTAGACTACTACCTAGGTAGTCTCGCAGCGACTCGCCCCGATTAGTACCACCGCCTTACCTACGCCTGCCCCAATAATGTCAGTGCTTGCTGCTGACGTGTTCCGGCTGGGAGGATAAGGTAGCCAGTATTATTACTTTTGCTCGAGCCTTAAAATCTTAAAACTTTAAGTCGAAAGTTGGCAACCACGACCACAACCACCTTTGGTGTCTCTAATTGGCACAAATTTATTACCACCAGGAAAACCATCTGCTTGTTTACCTTCCAATACCAAAAAAATACAGAATATAGTAGTACTATTTAAATTATGCGCTTGGGCATTACACTTTACTCTTTTTAACATTTATACATTTATTTTTAAATTGGCAGACCTAATCTAAATGTAAGCGAAACGATTAATTATGTAATAACAATTCTATATCTTTAAACTACATTCGGTTTTCCGAAGCTTGACGAATATAGCCGACGCGCATAATTTGTATAGTACTACTAGCGGTCCGGTACGTGCTTCGCTACGTATATGACCGCATTAATGACGTAATACAACAAAAAAAAAAGAAAAGCAAACAACTGAAAAAGTTTCAATTTGACAGAAAAATACCTATTAGCTATACCTATAACAAAACGATCCACCATTTATTGAATTCATTTGTTACAAAAAATGTGATAAATGAAGGACTGCTCGACCGATTTTATGCAAACTTCACATAAACCATCTACTAAATAGTCCGAACAAAGCCTAAACATTTGGTTTGGATAGGTGAGCCCGTTCTTGAGTTATAAAATTACAACGAAAAGTGGCATTGAATTTTATATATACATATATTATAGACTATATTACTAAGTATTTGCTAACATAAAATTTAGCAAACGGAAAGCTTTGTTAAATAACAAACGGTTTGGCTAGCAAATAATATTGTAGCACCGCTGAGTAGCTTCAAGGTGTGATGTTTGAATTATGTGGTACGTGCAGTCGAGTGGAGGACCAGACACGGCGACCCACGACGTGATGGCACGCGGACGACGTCTCTACACGATGTTAATCAACTCTACCTGGCAATTTATATGCAGCTTAGGAAAAATACCTATGTTAAGTGACATTTTTTAAAATTTTACTACTATAAAGAGGGCTACTTTCCCCAAGCATGGTGACCCTTTGTATATTTTTTTATATTCGGTAACATTGTACAATGAACCTCGGCGCTTCTGATGGAGAGTGGAGAAAAATGTCTGAGGAAAGGGATAAAAAAGTGGCCCTGGTAGTTGATCCTTAGTAAATTTTTTTTCATATTCGCCTCTGTGGTCTAGCGGACCGGGGTCGGACTTGACTTCTTGAGGTCCCGGGTTTGATCACCGGGTCGGGCAACAAAAATATTAGAAAATATTAGAACACATAAAAAAAAACAATATATAAAAATGAATTACCAATTCGCGTAATCATCGCATTACTCCAGAACGGATGGACCAATTTTGATAATTATTTTTTCTTGTGTTAGCTAAAGTCTGGAGAAGGTCCTCATAAAAACAAAACGGGAAAATGGGAAAACCAATGCTTTATTATATGCACACCACTATAGCTATAATGTCAAATAATAAAAAGTTCACCGGGACAGCTAGTATATTCATGTAAATATAGGTACTGTCACTGACTTTTTGTTGAGCATTTTACCGGGAACAATTATGTCATAGATATGTTTTTGCGTACCTTTTACTGTTTACGGAAAACACGCGACGAAAGCTCTGTCCTGACGAAATTCTGAAGATTTTGATCCTGATAACCTGACACTTTCGTTGATTATAGCGGTGACCTTGGCCCTTGAAAAGTGTGTGAAGTTTCAATTCAATACGACCTTTTAAAATGACTGAAAAGCGTGTCCTAAGATTCCGTGATAAAGATACGTGTACTACGTTAATATATACATATATACAAATCGTCATGCCAAGTCCCATATGGGGTAGGCAGAGAGTATCGAGTGAGAGACCTCACGATCTAAGTTAATAAAAACTTATTAGGAATAAGTGTAGGTGGAAGCTAATCGTAGTCATTTTTAATGCATGAAAAAAAGGGGTGTTCTAGGTTTGACGTGTCTATATTTATTTATTTATTTAAGGGTCTTTGAGGTGAATTAATAGACCAATAATTATACTAAATGCGGATTTTTTTTGTTAGAAAGCTGACGTAATTGAGATGGTTTTTGACTGTCATTTATATATTGTTAAGGGTTATTGAAAATCTTTATTTTTAGTGTTATTTCTAGGCATAAGTACCTGAATAAAATTTAATTTTACCCTGTGTTGGTCCGGGTCCGTTAAGTAGGGACTCTGCCAGGCACCTCGTAAGAAGCGAGCACTGGTTAAAATACAGGTAAATATAGGCACTGTATAAAATGTAGGGATAACTACACCACTACCCGGGTAGTGATCTACCACCTCACCTACCCCTGCTGCCATAATGACTCCGTCATATTCCAGCCGGAGGTTTGGGTAGCCGTTAGACTTGCGCCATAAGCTTACACCGCAGGGCAGTGCCACACCTGTAACATCTATAGTGACTATAGGTGACGGTTGTCTCTTACCATCAGAACACCCGTGTACTTGTGCGCTAGCCTATCACATAAAAAAAATTGTTTAATACTTTACCACGTTCAAGAAGGTATAAAAAGTTTATGACATCGTAAATTATAAATGACGCGTGACATATCTTATGTCAGATGTGTCAGACGTGCGGGGAGATAGGATCTGGGCGTGGGAACGTGTCCCAGCCCGTGACACGCCTCGTCTCTGGTGATTGCATCTATGACACACGTTAAATTGGTTACCACAAAAACTTTTGTACCTATGTAAAGAAGTACACGAATGTTCATGTAATAATCCAAAAGATAGTAGAGATGAGATGCTAACACAAAAGTTAGATGTAAGAAAAACAATGCCTCTTAAATAAATATCCCTGGACAAGTCACATAAATTGAATCTAACCACAATGTTTCTAATTATTATTAAAACACGATTCTAATACGTAGACATACTTAAATAGATACCAGAATATATTTAATAAACACCCAGGTCTGGAAATACAAACATCTAAATGTTCATCACAAAAATGTCTGCCCCCATCGGGAATCGATCCCGAGCCTCGTGGCTGCGCGATGCCACTCGACCAACGAGGCGGTAAATAAATTAACCGAATAAAAATAAGATGTAAAAAAAACAATGCCTCTTAAGAAAATTAACCGGATAAAGTGACCTCCACACCAGAATCTAAGAACCGGATATACTAACGATGGTATTATCGCCTTAGGTATTCCTGTAAATTTTTGTGTTTTTCATTATATTTTGAACCACGTTTTAAATTATATACGATCGTGACCTACCTGCTTCTCTTTTTGTAAAACTATTTTCGTTAGATATATCTGTTAAGAGAAAAGGGTAACCACGCTTTACTACTTTCATATCTTCATCACGATCACAGCGACCACTAGACTTATTAATTAAAAATTAAATGCAACATTATTAAAGTGAAATAAGATTTAGCGGCCAGTAGATTAACTACTGCGTCTAGGGTTGCCACCTGTACTATGTTACATACAATTGTACTATGTTGTTAACCCCTAAATTTTATACAAACAGTATGCATATTTTTACAATTTTTTTAAGAAAAAACAAATTTCGCCCCAGGCAGGATTTAAACCAGTACTCTTTTATCTTATTCTGATGTATGCTCTAACCACTTGATCCTCAGTAGGATTCAAACCCAGTTGTGAAGTTTTTAATTCCATTCTTTACTGTGAACACGGTTCAAATATTACAGGTTGACGTTTAGGACTCCATATTTATTCGTTTATAATTTCGCCAAGTCTCATACAAATGACTTTCTTAAACATTAATAGTTATTTGTAAAGTAAATAGAAATTAGTTTTTTCTGATTTTTAAACTTTCGCAAAAAAATACTAAAAGCTCTTAAAAATCTAGTTAGATAAGTAACATTTAAGAATAAATACCAATGGGCAAGCCATGAGAACACTGTGAAAAGTCATATTTGAGTCCATTAAGTCGTTTTATATCCATTTCAGTAAATCTGTGAGTACAGATGAGTGAAATAAGTAAAAATGTCAATGCGCTAAAGACTCACTTTCTAGTAAACAAAAAAACAGGTACTTAAAATATCACTTACAGGTACTGGCGAGTCTCAACCGGAATACTTAACCTCACAGGAAGTCCACCGTCTGAGCATACCTAAAGGGCCCAAACACGTAATCGCATTGCGTCACCGCGGCACTAAAATCGTCGTTTTGCGTTGCGGCATCATAGACGTATCTCTACTATGAACCATGGTAAAAACTTATTGCTTAATACTACACAGTATGAAGTCCCTTTGTCTGCTTAAATCTTTAAAACTACGCAACGGATTTTAGTGCCGTTTTTTAATGGATAAAATGATTAAAGAGGAAGGTTTATGTATATTTCAAAACTGTGAGAAGCCGGGACGGGCCGCTAGTTAGTTGATAAAAAGATATTACTTTGTTTAAAATAAATAAATAGTGCCACGCTGCTACAATCGGCAGTGACGCTACTGCCGATTCTAGCGGCGCGGCGCCACAACGCAGCTTTGTGTGTTTCATCCCTAAATGCAGTCACTGACACACACCCCTAACAAAAGATAGACACAAAAACGTATTAATATTTGTATATCTCTAAATTGAAATATCATTGATGGCAACCCTACCACCTAGTCCCGTGGTGGGATTTCATTACGATAAGCGCGGCGGGTGCGCGTACTTCACCACGCCTACTATATTAAAGCTTAAGCGTGACTTAATCCTTTAAATATTGTTTTTTTTTTCAAGTACGCGCGTTTATCTGGTTTACAATGACGATATAATTAAGATACAATAAGAACATAACAAACAGATTCAAAAACCGGCCTTTGCTGTATTAGAATTTTTTGATTTCTGGCAGACGAATGACGAAACGGAGGGCCGAAGAGGTAGGCAGAGGCACAACCAGGGCACCCACGACTAGCCGAAGACACTGAGTCCCACATTGTGATAGGTGGCAAGCCTATCGCCAACCGGGCACTTTTCCAATCCCGAGCAACATTTTTTTTATTAGAAAATTGGAAAAACCCAATTTTCTTTTAAACCACCTTTTTCCAAACCACAGAGTCCAGGGTTCGTTCCCCGTGTTGGACAGCTAAAAAATAAAAAAAATAAAATGCGTATTTGAAATTTTCTTATAAAAATAACGCTGCTCGGGATCGGATATTTACCTATTCGGTTAGCGATAGCCTTGTCACCCAACACGTTGTAAGACTTCGGCTAGTCGTGGGTGCCCTGGTTGTGCCTCTGCCTATTCCTTCGCATATATGTGCGTGAAGATACTTTTTAAATTCTTTTACACTTAGACCGGTTATAAAAATATTATTTCTTGAACTTTTCCATTTGGTTAAAACTTATGATAATTATGGGCAGTAATACTACAAAAACCTACTGCAACTTATTTCCTTACCGCCTCTTTGATCGAGTGGCTAGCGTAAACGCCTAACTACACTAACCAACCGACCGGATTAGTACCACTGCCTTACCTATTCCTGCCGCCATAACATCAGTGCTTGACGTAGACATAATATTCGGGTTCGGAGAATAAGGTAGTCGATAAACTTAATTTTGCTCGAAGCGTAACATCCCAGCATCAAGTTGACAACGCACCATTACCACCTTTGATGCCTCTAGGCGACGTGAATTTTGTTAAGGAAATTCGTCTGTTTTCCTTCCAATATTATACAAAAAAAAAACAGTTTTACAGTCGAATCGATAAACTCCTTCTTTTAAGATGTTGGTTAAAAATGACTTCATATTGGTTTTTTTAAGTATACATCCTTGTTTTGCTCCACTGTAGTCTCACACAAACATTGTGTGTTAAAAAAAGTTATAAATGAGATCTTTCGCGTTTACAGTATACATCAGATGCAACACATCCGTGGCAAACAGTACATGTGTACGTGACACAGACGATTTTAATGGCAATCATGATTCAAAGACCAAGTACACAAAACACATATGTGTTATATCATGTTAAACCTTCAAAATTTGAACAGAACCCCCATAAAATGTCATAGCCTTCCGTAAACTTTATTTTTCATCGAGACAA
>NJDD01002105.1:2045-25816 GCA_002245505.1 Calephelis nemesis
GGGGGCAGGTTTTTACGCGTAGGGCTCGTCAAGACGAACACGGGAATATAAAGTTTTTGAAAATCGGGCAAGCGGTTGTGAAAATATTTTTGAAAAACTGGTGAAAATTTGAAAAATTTGTATGAAAATATGTCGGGAAATTTGAAAATACTACCACCAAAATTTAGGAAACAACGAGGGGAGTCAAAAAAGGTAAATATGTCAAGGGTTTGTTGTATTTTTTCCTAATATTTAATCTCGGCGATAGGCTTGCCAAGTGCCAACTATCACTATGTGGCACTTAATGTCTTCGGTTAGTTGTTTGTGCCGCTGCTTACTTCTTCGGAGGTATGGGCGTAAAAATACATATTACATTACCTGGCTTACCTTTCACACCGAAACACGATAACAATCCAGGTAATGACGTTTTGAGGACTTATATATGTAGGGCATTAATGGACAGTAATAGATAATATTACCGTATTAGTATAGTAGTAGTATCGTTCTGCCTACGTTCAACAAGTCTAAGTTTGAACTTAAGCAATTGAAATAAACAAGTAATTTGTCTTTACCGAAGATCCACCCCATATTTCGTACATCATACAACGTATTTGTCTTCATCTTTAAATAATTACGAGACGTCTCTCTCAGAAGGGTTAATTAGCTTAAATTGACAAAAGACACGCAATGTTGTGAAAGTAGGATTACCATAATTTTATTTTAAAATAAAAAGAAGAAGACTGATCTTTTTTTCTGATTTCATGCTTCCAAATTATAATTTAGTGAAGTATCGTTTAAAGTATATCAGTTTTATAATATATAATTATTTCTATAAGCAATTTAAAAATTTGTTGTGTTATTTATCTGTTTTTAAAATCATTCATAATTGAACCATATTTCCGTCAAATAAAATTAATATTTGAGTTAATGAATTATTTAATTAAACTGATAACGTATTTACTTTATGAAAATCCTATTAATATTATAAATGTGAATGTTTGTCTGATTGTTTGTTAAAACTGCTGAACCGATTTTTATAAAGTTTGGTACACACACGTTGTATTGGTACAACTTGGATTAACTCATAGGGTAGTTTTTATCCCGAAACAATGTTCATGTGGGACCACGCGGGCAACGCCGCAGGCAACAGCCAGTGTTACGTATAATAAAAAGAAAACCTGTTTCACCCATTTCACTTGCATAATCATAAATTGAATGAGAAATTAAATTCCAAGGTTATCTTTTATTTATGGAGAAAACTTTTAAGACATAAGTGTACTTACACAACTACTACATAATTGATATTGAATCTATACCATACTATCACAAGTAGCAAAGGTTATCAAAATTGTCCCGTTTGACGTGTCCGTGTGGACACTCTAGTCAACAGCATCTGCTTAAGTTACTGACCCCAATTAATCAAATCGGCTCGATTCGAATTGCTTCCAAGTCACGGAGTTCAGGGTATCACGAGTTCATATCCTAAAGCTTACGGATGAGATATGACCTTCAAGTATTTCATATCTATCGACTACCGTTGTGGTGCTAGAATTTATAGATTTCTGCTTTATAACTTTACTAGTGGCCCGCCAAGGCTTCGCACAGTTATAAAACATAAATATATACCTTCCTCTTCAATCAATTTATCTATTGAAAAAACCGCATCAAAATCCGTTGCCTAGTTTTAAAGATTTAAGCATACAAAAGGACATAGGGACAGAGGAAGCGACTTTGTTTTAAACTAGGTCATCTACATGTAGTTAAATACATCTTAAGTTGACTCTACCGATAAAAGAGCAAAGATTGTATCAATATCAGGGTTTTTTTTTTAATTGCTTATTAATGTCAGTGTTCATCAATCACTAACAACCAAAAAATATTTCATTATAAGCAAAAAGTAAAGATTACGATGATTCAAGTCAACAATAATTGATATATTACTTTTATCAATCAAACTGTAACGAGCTAAGTTACTCAAATTGAACTAATTTGTAATATTAAATTTGTGTCACCCTGGTGGTCATTTTGTTGAGCACCAACTACACTTATTTAGATACATTATATATACATAAGCTTATGTATATATAATGTAATTATGTATCTTTTTCTATCTTTTTCAATTGAAACAACAAAAACTCGAACGTTTTTGACATGTCAGTTCAGTCAAAACCTGAAAACTTGTGACGTTTTCAATTACGTAAGATTTTCTGAGATGAATTTATAGTCTGTAAAAATGACATTTACAAACTAATCCGACAACACTAAACGTGTTTTGTCTCTTACTATTATTTACTTTGAAAAAAAAATAGTTTAGTGATTGCGCAACAACATTACTACCATTGTCAGTTAAAAGCAAGGGCTATCGGAGTTGCTTGCTTAGCGAGTACATGTGGCGACCCTAGTCACCGGCATCTGCTTCTTATGTCATTAAAAGTGTTACCATGGTCGTCCTGCTCGTACGTATGGTGACTCTAGTCACCAGCATCTGCTTATGCCATTGACCTTATTAATCAATGAGCACAACTCGGTTTGATTTGAATTGCTTTCAAGTCACAGGATCCAGGCTATCACAAATTCATATCGTAGGTGTAAATCGGCTAAATTGCACCCTTAAAGTGTTCCCCATTTACCATTATTGTGCTACAAATTAGAATTCTCAGAGTTATGTCTAACTTAAAATACCTATGTCTTAGGGCCACTTTTTTTTTCTTTCTTTAGGTTTTGGCATACACGTTAGTATTTAGCCATTAGTCAAGGAGAAATTTGCATTAAATTTTATATCAATTTCAATTAATTATAATTAATCATCAGTTATAAGTCGTCAGTAGGTAAGTCATGTCAGGCTCTTGGGTAAAGCGGCGGCCTCATTACACAAGCTCATGTAATGAGATTTGGCGGCAACGAAGAAATACATGATACGCTAATTTCTTCATGATTATTTCATTTGTGCACTTTCACTGAACAAAATTGTACAAAATGCCACCAAAGATGACTAATTTCACTCAATATAAACACGAAATTCAATAATTATGAAAAAACTTCGACCATCTTTTAACTCGATGGCGCCAAAACTGTAGGGCCACTTGTACATTCCGGTGTTAAATTAATTAATGAGTTATTCTATCAAACATAAAGAGATTTAGCCCAAGTTAGAAGCTAACTCAGAGTTAAATAATTAACCCGGGAACGTGCAAGTGACCCTTAATAGAGTAGGTACTTCCGTAATACCATAGTGTCATCGACACATGACTGCAAGACTAAGAAAAAGTCACTGCAATACCTCTCCCGAAATTATATCAATTTAAATTCCGCGGTCGTTATTATGTCAGTGCGCGCTATTATCTTAGATATACCTGTAGCCCCTTATAGTGTATATTTTATGTGAGTGGTCAGCGAACAGGAATACGGATATCCTAACAGTTAGAGACAACCGTGGCCAATATACCATAGATGTCACAGGTGCGACGCTATCCTGAGGCCGGTCTATTGTGAAAGTCTACCCTACCCTCCAGACCGGAACATGACAGAGTCATTACGGCCATAAATTATATTAATATATAGATTACGGTGGCAGGAACAGGTAGGGCGATAGATAAGTTACCGGGCAAGTTGCTTTTCAAACTCGGAGCCAGGACTAACACACAGCGGAGTTATGCACCTTCATTTTTAAAGTCGGTTGAAAATATGCGAGCGTAAACCCCAGTAACTGCCAGATTTTATTGACGATTTTTGGTGTTTTTTTTCGGTGTTCTCTAGTTTTATAAAAACGGGTTCTGAATCTTACGAAATGTGTTAAATGTCGAAAAAAAAAGTTACTTCACGCCCATATCCACAAAGAGGTAGGCAGAGGCAAAAACAGTGCACCCACGACTAGCCGAATACACTAAGTCCCACAAAGTGATAGGTGGCAAGCCTATATCCAATCCCGAGTAACATTTTTTTTATTAGCAAATTGGAAAAACCAAATTTTATTTTTGTTGCTCAACCCAGGATTCGAACCCGGCACGTCATGCGTTCAAGTAAAACAACTGAGCCGCTAGACCATAGTTGAAATATGTAAAACTTCGTTTAAGTACCGACCACGTTGTAAGCAAACAAATTGAATTAATTTGGAATATTTAATAGAATTTACAAACTGTATAAATACATTTGGCAGATGTTAACTTTTAGAAAATATGTACCTAATTAATTAAGTATATAGGCTCTAATTAACGCTTTGCATAAAATATAACGCTACGCATTCGATAGCTAGCTGTTTAAAGCGCTTGAAGAATCAATTAAGGGACTATTGGAAATGGATCAGCGGGAAATTATAGCCAATCAGTCTATAGAAAAAAGGTAGAACTATAATATTAATAACGAATATACTTGGGTCAATTTAATTGGTCACATTTATCAAATGTTAATCTGTGTAAATACTTGTTAAAATAAATAGAACAAAGACTAACGGCCATACAGATTTTCAATTTTTGATGTCAATGTAAATTTTAATGTAAATGACAGATGCAACTATCTTCGCGCCAAAATGAAAAACAGTTGTGCCAATCTAACAAAAATAAAATTTGAATTTGGAACTATAAACGAAATACAATCCGTTTCCAATAATTTTTTGACTGAATTTATACTCCGATTGAAGAAAAGAATAAAAAAAGAATTGAATGAAATCATTTTTGTGCAGCTTATTAGTAAGATGTATGATAACTGTACAAAACCTGTACGTTTTGCTTTTTTAACTACGTTAAATAAAATTTATTTTTAAATTTAACCGAGTTATAACACATGCTTTGCTGACTTTACGGGATAAGTAGGTACAATATTGTTCTGACTTTAACACATTGTGATGTTTAATCATTTTATTTAATTTACAGATATACTTATAATTTATTGACTTAATATCTTTAATGTGCATTCACATCATTTATTATATAACATGTATTTTTGTGAGAACCGCAAGCAAATCAATACAAAAATGTTTATAGACTATCATCGATTGCATTCAGATAGGTACATTAACGATTAGTATGCCAACGATTACTTTAATGGCCCGACACACGAAACCTGCATAATATTTTAACTTTTAAACAAGTATGCATAATGTTATGGGCACATATCAAATGTACGTATCGGCATACTATCATTCTCCCGCATCTTTGCAAGCTCAATAGTCGTCCTTTACGATCTTATCTCATTTAAATTATAAAATATACTTAAAAAATACTAAGCAAATTACTTACATGTCTTTAGTGGTCAAATTGAAATGGAAATACTAGGTAAGTACTTGATTCCTACGCCATAAGGTCTATCTATTTAATTTTTATAGCTGTTCACCACTGAAACTATTTGAGTAAAAGATCTGCAACTACTAACCTCAAGTAGTCTATGTCCATGTTAAAGTTTATTAAAATTGGACTAGCGGTATAGCAGTGATAGTGATACAGATTGACAGACTTTCGTATGTGCCAGTAGAGGACGCTGAAGATCAAGCAAATTGTACTAAGAAAATTAGAAAGGTTCACTAGAAAGTTTCACTAAGCATTTGTGACTAACAAATCTAAAAAAACATAATAGCGGCCCGTTTCGTGCTTCGCTAAGTATAAACTGAAATATTAAAAACATGTATTGGTACATTCAATTCATTTATTCAAACAAAAAAATATTACATAAATTGCTAGCTATTTTAAAACTTAATCAACCATTTGGAATATATTTAGTGGATTACACCCGTAACACCCGTATGCACAAAATATGTTTTTATACAATAAAGAAACACTCATACATACATCGCCTCTGTGGTCTAGCGGTTCAGTTGTTGGACTTGACTGCTTGAGGTCCCGGGTTTGAATCCCGGGACGGGCAACAAAAAGGAAATTGGATTTTTCCGATTTTCTAATAAAAAAAACGTTACTCGGGATTGGATTGTGCCCGGTTAGCGATAGGCTTGCCACCTATCACATTGTGGGACTTAGTGTCTTCGGCTAGTCGTGGGTGCCCTGGTTGTGCCTCTGCCTACCTCCTCGGGGATATGGGCGTGAAGATACTCATACATACATGTAGTTCACTTTAACAGTTCAAAACTTAGGTACCGTTTGTGGAAATGCGTTTGACAATTTAATTCAAATAAAGCCTGTAAACGATATGAACCGACGGCTCATTTCAAACTACATGTTGAAAAACACAAACACAAAGCATTAATTGTCGCTGATTATGGCTGACAATTTGCTTTAATCGAAGCACGTCCAAAAAGAAATGACCGCATGAACGACATATCACAATAAAACAAAAAAAAAACTTCTGAAAAAAGTTTGAATATGACAGCAGAATCTCCATCTGAAAAAAGGTTTGAATTTGACTGAAAAATACCCAATAACAAAATGATACGCCATTTATTCAATTCATTTGTTACAAAAATATGTGATAAATGAAGAACCGCTCTACCGATTTTATGCTAACTTCACATAAACCATCTACTAAATAGTCCAAACAAAGTCTATAAACATTTGGTTTGGATAGGTGAGCCCGTTCTTGAGTTATAAAATTACAACGAGAAGTATCATTATATAGATTACTAGCTGCGCCCCGCGGTTTCACCCGCGGAAGTCCCAATCCCGCGGGAACTCCGGGATAAAAAGTAGCCTATATGTTATTCTGGGTCTTCAGTTACCTACATACCAAATTTCATCGTAATCGGCTTTGTAGTTTTTGCGTGAAAGAGTAACAAACATCCATACATCCATACATACAAACTTTCGCATTTATAATATTAATAGGACTACTTAATGTAAGCAGTTTTTTGTAAGCCATAAAACATTTATTTTACTATTTTGGCTGGCGCGATTGTAAAGGCTCTTGCGTGAATAATTAAAAAAAAACAAAGCATCTCATTTCCTGGTAGTGGCGTCGGAAACGGCACAAAGCGGATGTTGCTTTTATATCTGTGGAAAATTAAGTTTAATGCGTTGTGCCAAACCGTACCTCCAACTTTAGTTTGACAAATCCTATAAATATCCACCTAAATAAAATAAAAACTACCAACATATTACGTGAAAGTCGGTTGTTAGGCTTCCTTTATTTAAATTATTAATAATTTAAACGTATCTATTGCACAAACCGACTTCGTTTTACGGCCAATATTAATAATCAATCCTAATCCAAAACTTGCTGTCTAAAGATTGATATTCTGATCCATTTTTATGTTATCGCTTGCCAATAACATATCTGTGGACAGGATAAATATGGCAATTAGGTGTAGGATAGGCCGGAGGATACGCAGCTATATCGATTTCTTGAAATCCATCTTTAGAGATACATTATTAACATTGGCCGTAATTAGACAAAAAAAATGTTCAAGATTTCACTGAGATTCAGTCATCAGATCCAGACTTGGTGGCAATAGGTTCCCAATTTTCTGTATCAATTTACAAAATGTTTTTTAAAACTAGTTCAGAAATGACGGAGAAATCGATTAGGTATAATACATAAAACTAAACTCCTTATTTGGAAATTGGTTAAAAAGAATTGGTATAGGCTAAATGGTATTATTCTTAGTTTTAACCCTTACTAGCAGCCTGTCCTAACTTTGCATGATAGTCAAACTTCTATGTTGATATACATTCCTTGAAACCCTTCCTCTTGAATAACTCTATCTATTAAAATACTACATCGGAATCTGTTCGGTAGTTTTAAGGATCTAAGCACACATAGGGATAGACAGTAGAAAGCGACTTTGTTTTAGTAATAATGATGTAATTTTCATATAAACAAATTTAATAGCTAACCTTAAAACTGACTACAAAAGCGTGTTCTGATTATGATACATTGAAAAGATTAAAAATTGATTAAAAATTGGAAGAGCACGGGTCAGTCTCTATTGTGCGTTGCATCGCGTCATTGCAACGAAACTTGTGGATTTAATAGATTTAAGAGAAGCGACTCAGCGACGACGCTGCGACATCGCAACGCGCTAATGGGGCCTCGCCCTTACTGTAACACTGGTAGCACTCTGACACCTGAATACAATGTTAGTGATCTAAAAAAGAAATCCTTGATAGCCTCTTTCAAACTGCTTAGTATTGCTGCAATTTACACTAATTTATTTAATTTGCTGTGGTCTAGCTGTCCGGCGTCGAACTTCACTTTGTGAGGTCCTGGGTTCGATCCCCGGGTCGGGCAACAGAAAAAAACGTTGCCCGGGATTGGATATGTGCCCGGTTGGCGATAAACTTGCCACCTATCATATTGTGGGATTCAGTGTCTTTGGCTAGTCTATATCTACTTTGACAATCTATTGCGTATGCTCTTTCTCATTTTAACACCAACACTTTCTTTCAATTCCACTCTTTCTCGTATCTCAATGTTACGAATGCGGTAATAATTGAGGTAAGTACAAAAATCAAATTTACCTCAGACTTAACAGCTTTTTTATTACGAGATTCACGCCACATTTAATGCGTTAAATTGGAGCAAAAGCTCAGCCCTCGCACTCTGCAACTACTCAATAATTCACAACTTTTTAAATGTTACAAGCTTACTTTACTAAGAAGAGCTGTAATTTTACAAAATAACTTATTTACATGCGGCTTCCTAGAAGTAAAAGTATATTCACGCCCATATCCCCGAAGAGGTAGGCAGAGGCACAACTAGGGCACCCACGACTAGCCGAAGACACTAAGTCCCACAATGTGATAGGTGGCAAGCCTATCGCCAACCGGGCACATATCCAATCCCGACCAACATAATTTTTTTTATTAGAAAATTGGAAAAATCCAATTTTCTTTTTGTTGGCCGACCCGGAATTCGAACCCGGGACCTCATGCAGTCAAGTCCAACACCCGGACTGCTAGACCACAGAGGCGATGGCTTCCTAGAAATAGGCAATATTTGTTTTGTGAAGGTAAGAAATTGACATCGCTTCTAGTCTGAGTAATTGCGTAATTTAACGCAAAGTGACGAGTCGAAAATTTTGAAACATAATCTGAGCTATTGGTTTCGTAAAGTGTGGTTTTTAAAAAACTTGCTTTAGTACTTTTAGTCTATCTACTAATCTTAAAATGATATATAAGTATATCTAAACAAAGAAATAAAGTTAAAGTGTCTGTCATATTAAAATAACCCTTTTTTAGTATAAGGATATGAATGTATAAACGCTAGAAATACCAAAATAATACATGTATCATAATATATATATATATATATTTATAATCCTTTTTTGTTCTATCTGACTTTTTGTTACGGCTAATCTCTACAGCGACTGGACTTATGTTAACGGCACTTACTTTACACTTACCTATCTCCCTACTGTTTGTTAAATTCCACTCGGACTAAGAATGCTAGTTTATACGTCCAGTCCAGTCTGGTAGCTTACCTACATAAGGCGGTGGTACCAATCCGGGCGAGTCGGTGCGAAACCTTACCACCTAGTCAGATGTCATGGTATTAGTGACGGTAAGTCTATGCTCGCATTTTACGAGATGCCTAGTAGAAAAGTAGATAATTTATTCTGTAAAAGAACCCGGACCGAACATTTTCTGGTCTGGCACAATGCAAATCAATCTGGAAATGTTCACCGAATTTCCTGAATCAGCGGTAATCTTATTAAGTCTCGGAAATCATTCGCCATGTACGGGTATACGATATTTAAATACAATTTACGTAGTCAATAAATTTAATATAGGGTGTACACCAATTCCTGTATTCATTCAGAAGTAAATTTTTAATTACAGTAAAAATTCATTTTAGAACTTTAAACATTCATTTTTACTTTAATTGAATACATTTTTCGTCTTCCAATAATCCAACATATCTACCGACTACCTTCCCGGTACACAACGACGCCAAATACACAAAAAAAGTAAAGCTTTAGATCTCTACTCGGACAAGTTGCTGTACAGCATTCTACCACTAGTAGATATAGACATCTCAATCAAGATTCTATACTACACAATGGATTAACGTGGGGAAAAAACTATAAATTAAAAAAAAATCGCTCTAGGCAGGATTTGAGCTTTTGACATTTCGTCTCAAGCCGAAGAATGCTCTAACCATTTGAGCTGTTAAGGATTCAAGTTTAACCCAAGCACAGGGTTTTCTATTCTAAAATGTAAACATTTCTTTAATGAAACACGAGTAGAAAGCAGTACATAATTAATAAAGTTATTCACTTAAATACACGGGTAAAGCCAGGGACAAAATCTAGGTACTGTCTTAAATAAAAAGATAAGTAAAAAAGAATCTTCACGCCCATATCCTCGAAGAAATAGGCAGAGGCACAACCAGGATACCTACGACTAGTCGAAGACACTAAGACCCACAATGTGATAGGTGACAAGCCTATCGCCAACAGGGCACAAATCCAATCCCGACCAACATAATTTTTTTTATTAGAAAATTGGAGAAATCCAATTTTCTTTTTGTTGCCGGGACCTCATGAAGTCAAGTCCAACACTTGGACTGCTAGACTACAGAGGCGATAAGAAAGTATGTTTGTCTATATTTTATTTGAGCCTGGTTGTTACATGAATTTAAAGAATAATAGGGCACAGAGTGTAATTTTTTTTGGACAAAAAATTTACTTTAATATGCGCGCGTAGCCACAGCCAACAGATAGGTACTGTTTTAAATAACAAGATAGATAGCTAAATTTTATTATCTAATGTTTATTTAAAAACTCATTTATGCAAATCGTTGCACCTGCGTTTGATAAAATCTAACAAGCGTTAGATATTCTAACATCCGTTCTAATGCCTTTGTCACAAGATTACAGCCCTCGTCGAATTTCTAATAATGTTTGGGCAAACGACCCAAAACCAGATTTGTTAATTCCCTAATCATTTTTTATGTTAATGCAAAAACGTTTGTCGTTTTACAGATACGAGGGTATTAGTTTGACCATTGTTAATCTATTTTTTATGAGGGGTTTAAAATACGTCACATAAAATGTGTATACATGTAAAATTAATAAATAATGTAGTAAGAATATAATGAATTTTCAAGCTAAGTATTTTATCTGAACCTCAGTGTTATGACGTACATAGAAAAAAAGTATCTTCACGCCCATATCCTTGAAGAGGTAGGCAGGGGCACAATCAGGGCACCCACGACTAGCCGAAGACACTAAGTCCCACAATGTGATAGGTAGCAAGCCTATCGCCAACCAGGCACGTATCCAATCCCGAGCAACATTTTTTTATTAGATAATTGGAAAAACCAAAATTTTCTTTTCGTTGCCCTTCCCGGGATTAAAACCCGGCACCTCATGCAGTCAAGTCCGACACCTGAACCACAAGATCACAGAGGCGATTAAACAAAATAATGAATAATGCATACAATAAAAATAATGATTTCTTAATTTATCAGTACGTTAGATACATCTTTAAAAATATGGCTCACTAGCTTTTAGAACCGACAGACTTTGTTCATCTTAACTGTAGATATCGTATTGGAATAACTTTAAAATATTTTTTCTTTTGTAAGATGAAGATTTAACACAATATTTTCACAGCCGTATCCTCGAAGGAATAGGCAGGCACCTATGACATGCCGAAGACACTAAGTATTTACCACAATGTGAAAGCTGGCAAACCTAACGCTAAACGGTTACGATATATCTAATCCCGGGCAACGTTATTTTTATTTGAAAAATGATAAAACACATTATTTTTTTGTTGCCCGACCCGGGGATCGCAACCGAGACCTCATGAAGTCAAGTCAGACACCGGACCGCTAGACCACAGAGGCGATAATTAACACAACAACAAAGAAATAAGCAAAATAAGTCCATCCGTGGCTTGATGTGATAACCAAGGGAAACAGAGGTTGATTTTGTATATAATATTATCTTCCTTACTAATAAAACTTACGCGGCCGTTGATCTATTGTGTAACTTTACTTTAGCTAACAAAAAATAAAGTTATACACTAGTTCAACGGGCGCATAAGGTTTATTAGTAAAGGGGTATGTACAAGAAGATATTTATTAACTTTTTACAAATCAACATTTTTAATTGTTTATACGGGATACTCACGATTTATTTTTATTTTTTTTTGTCTATATTTCGGCTTAGTTGTTATTGTTATTTTATTAAATTACAGGAATAAAGACAGACAGTTATAAAATTTAATATATAATTATATACTATAAGTATCGTCTCTGTGGTCTAGCGGTCCGGGTGTTGGACTTGACTACATGAGGTCCCGGGTTCGAATTCCGGGTTGGCCAACAAAAAAAATTGGATTTTTCTAATTCTCTAATAAAAAAAATATGTTGGTCGGTTGTGCCTCTGCCTACCCCTTCAGGGATATGGGCGTGAAGATACTTTTACTATAAGTATTAGGTATCTATGTATCTATAATTGGATAATATTATACCCATATATATACATTTCATTACAGTCATAAACCTGTTTACCTATTAATATTATAATGCGAAAGTTTGTATGTATGGATGTATGGATGTTTGTTACTCTTTCACGCAAAAACTACAAAGCCGATTACGATGAAATTTGGTATGTAGGTAGCTGAAGACCCAGAATAACATATAGGCTACTTTTTATCCCGGAGTTCCCGTGGGATTGGGACTTACGCGGGTGAAACCGCGAGGCGCAGCTAGTTAATTATAATGAATTACTGCCCTGCTTAATTATATCATTAATAATCGTATACTGGTTTTCTATTTGTACTTTGCTTCTAGTTTTTATACAAGTTTTTAATAAAAAACTATCAACTTTAATAAAGTAATCACTGTTTTTTGTTATTAAACAAGTTATGGCGGTAAAGTATTTATTAATCGATCCTAATTACAGAATTAATATTCAAATTTAGAATTAAAACAGGAAATGAATTGGATTTATATTAATAATTAATTGGTCTATTATGGGATGTTATCGGAAAATACAAGAACATTAAAAAACTTTTTTTAGTTTGTATAAATAAAGCTATAATAAGTTTGTCGTTAAAATTAATTTTAATTGGTTGTGAGTGTCTCTGCCTACCTCCTTGCGAAAACGGGAGTTTAAATACTTTTAACAAGTTTTAATAATATTACCCTTTTCTTCTTCTTTTCATAGGTTTCGCAGGTTTCGTGTTTACTGGTTTAATAAAGTAACAGTTTCATGTTACTTACAACTTTTCGTGAAATACATACATACATAAGAACACCCGAATCAGTGCCTTTACTAATCCTGCCGCAATAACGTTAGTGCTTGCTGTTATTATGTTCCGTGCTAGAGCGTAAGGTAGTCGATATACATGCACAGGAGGTCTCTCACATTCACGAGGGTCCTATGTTTGTCTACCTTATAAAATAGCTTAACAATGTGAGCTGGTTTTCTTTTACAAAGTGAGTCTTTTCAGATATTTTCATTTAAAATAAGTAAAATGCAGAAAACATAGAACTACACTGTTTCAGTTCTCCCTGTCGTACCTTTATCAAAGCCCTTGCAGTGGAATTGGACAGTTTGAGTAATGATGAGGTGGTTACAAAGCATGTAATAAATTCATACTTCATGCTCAAGATATGGAGATTTGGAAACTGATGATGGCTTAAGGGTTTTGTTTTCAGCTATTTATCTAAGTTTAGAAAAAGGCGGAGATACAGGAAAAAACGGTAAACCAATATACGATTTTCTGATGGTAAAAAACGTCATTAATACGATGTTTTCTCAAATAGGCTAACAATATTTATTTCAACTAAAGACTTAAAATACCTACGCGTCGGCGCGGCGGTAAATAAATTAAAATAAGTAAAATATAAACACAAATATAGTAAATTATCGTCGCTGAAAAGTTCCGCAACGAGATTGAACTCCGGATCTTGACCGCCTCGTTGGTCTAGTGCTAGCGTACACGACTAACTACATCGACCAACCGCGAAGCTCGTTTTCGAATCCCGACGGGGGCAGGCATTTGTGTGATGAACATTTAGATGTCTGCATTTCCGGGCCTGGGTGCTTATTAAATTTATTCTGGCATCTACTTAAGTATTTCCATGTACTAGTATCGGTGAATAACACCCATAACATAAGCATATAATATGCTTACTTTGGGGTTAGATTCAATTCGTACAACTTGTCCAGGGATTTATTTATTATCTTTTTTAATTGGACGTTGAATTTTTTTTAATTTTTGTTACCATTTCAGTTTTCAGAATATCTAGTATCAATTTTGAGCACTAGTATAGAAAGACCTTTTAAACATTATGTGATCACATGTCCTACTAAAATTACATACACATACATACATATCTTCACGCCAAGTCCCAACGGGGTAGGCAGAAAGTATCGAGAGCCAGACCACACGATCCTGACAAACCTATCTGGCTTCCTTCACATTCATTACCCTTTTCATACTTAAATTGCGTCACCAAAACGAAGCCAAGCTCTAAAAAGCGGCCAAATGCGAGTCTGACTCACCAATGAAGGATTCTGTAGCAGCAAGTAACCATAATATAAAAGTTCTTGGTGCCCATTTTGTATGATATTGGAAGGCAAACAAGCAGACGGATTTCCTATTGGTAAGAAATTCACGCCGCTAAGAGACACCAAAGGTGGCAATGGTGTGTTGCCAACCTGAGCCCGGGATGTTAGGCCTCGAGCAAAAGTAAGTTTACCGGCTACCTTACCCTCTAAACCTGAACACGTCATGACGTTATTGCGGCAGGATAGGTAAGGCGGTGGAACCAATCCGGGCCAGTCGCTGCGAAACTCTACCAAGTAGTTAGATGTCACGATGTTAGTGACGGTAAGCCTGTGCTCGCCTTTTACCAGCTGCCTGGCAGGAAGGCAGATGGTCTATTCTGCAAAGGAGCCCGGACCAACACGGGGAATACAGCGATTGCGCTTACGATTTTTGACATATTGAAAAAAAATACTACTAACTTGATCTCACTGAATCCATTTTCGATGGAAGTTTAAATGGTATCACACATTTTTTTTAGTTTTATCATTTTCTTATGTTAGAAGGTACACTCTTTAACTTCTATTTTACTACTTAGGAAGTGCCTCTCGCGCAAATTGTTCAGTTTAGAAAGAAATATATATTAGAATCCTTAATATCATTTTTGAAGACCTATCCATAGATAACCCGCATGTATGAAACAAGTTCTAAGTATATATGAAGAACTCCCAAAATTTCGTTTTTTATCTATTTTTGTTTGAAAATCTTAATACGGTTTGCAGAATACATCTAGTTACCAAGTTTGTGTTATACGGACCGTATGTGATATAAGGACGAATAGATAGACAGACAGATAATATGATGAATCGATAAGGGCCTTTTGGCATTTAGCTACGGAACTCCTCAAAGTTCTTTGAATAATTTTACTGACGCCTCCTCCCTCAACACCCGGACACGACAGCGGTTACAAGTTTGTCCGAGTGTTACCTCTAGACTAACTTCTTTGTTATGGCATTATCCGGTACTAATTAATTCGAACATTGCAATAGTAAAAATGGGATAATTCTGATATCCCAACATCCCTAAACTACATATTGACACAATAAGAAACAAAACTAATAAACACAGATGATGACATCAATGATTCCAATGAATGAATGAATGAATGAATGATGATATGATTTTATGTGTTATATTTCTTTTTTTTGTGTATTAAGAGCACCATCGTGCAAAATTTCTTTGATTATATCTCCTCAACATAAGGTTGCCTGGAAGAGATCGCTACTTTGGCGATAAGGCCGCCTTTGTGTATCACTTAGTTTTTAAGTTTCTTTAAATGTATTATTTTTTATGAATTTTTGTGTACACAGTACAATAAAGAGATATTATATTCTATTCTACTTCTATTCTATTCTACTATTCTACTTTAGATCGCCTCTGTGGTCTAGCGGTCCGGGTGTTGGACTTGACTGCATGAGGTCCCGGGTTCGAATCCCGGGTCGGCCAGCAAAAAGAAAATTTATTACAAAAAAAATGTTGGTCGGGATTGGAAATGTGCCCGGTTGGCGATAGGCTTGCCACTTATCACATTGTGGGACTTAGTGTCTTCGGCTAGTCGTGGGTGCCTTGGTTGTACCTCTGCCTTTCTCTTTGGGGATATGGGCGTGAAGATACTTTTTTTTCTACTTTATGAAACAGGCTATGAAATACAAAAACATTTATCCAAATTCGTCTAGTTTTTCTAACATACAATCATAATAATATTATGGTTCGGAGCGTTCAGATATGCTTTTGAAAATGACTTCGTCGATGTTTTCCGATTCCCGGCCGACAGAGATTTTTCTCCGACACATCAGGTTTGATATGAACGCAAATTGTGCGGAAAATTACTCGTTTTTCTACGGCGTCAGATTATAACCTTATTTTTATTTATTCGACCTTAATATATATAATACCTTAAAATATTAAATAATTCTAACCTTATTTTTTATGTTGGTCAATTCGCTAGCGTACACGCCTAACTACATCGACCAACCGCGAGGCTCGGGTTCGATTCCCGACGGGAGCAGGCATTTGTGTGATGAACATTTAGATGTCTGTATTTTCGGGTCTGGGTGTTTATTAAATTTATTCTGGTATCTATTTAAGTATATTCTATGTATTAGAATCGTTGACTAACACCCATAACACAAGCATATAATATGCTTACTTTGGGGTTAGATTCAATTAGTGTAACTTGTTCCGGAATATTTATTATTTGTTATTATTTATTTATAACATTGTTAGCAATAAAACCACATGTTTAGGATTATAAAACCTTAACTAATGAGCGACGGATGTAAAGTTTCGCCAATATAAAAAATATCTAAAAACAGAGAACGTTTGTAGATATTTTTATATTGGCAACTAGCTACCCGGCGAGCTTCCTTCCTCCCGTTTGTGTAGGATATATTAAAATGTTGTTTTTCCTTATTTCCTCAAAGAAAGTAAATAAATTAAAACCAAAATTAGCAAAATCGGTCATGCTGTTGTCGACTATAAGATAGATTAGCTGTCCCTGCGGACTTCGTTCCACCCACTCTGTTTGTATGGGAAAAGTTAAAATGTTGTTTTTCCTAAATTCCTCGAAGATTTTCACTTTTCCCTGAACTGTGACAATAATTAGCCAAATTGGTCCAGCCATTCTCGAGTTTTAGTGTGACTGACGAACAGCAATTGTTATAAACTTATTTTTTCCTTTTATGAGAACATTATCCTAACACTTACACGAATTATTTAGTACACTTCGTCGTCATGTCATATTTAAGCAAGTTTCATATACAAGGCTGTTCGATTATTTACTTTAGACTGTAGTCAAAGAAAAAAAAACAAAGTCATAGAACACTTGGCGAACCAATAAAAAAGGCGCGTGCTAATCTTCCGATTGTTCTCACTCACAAAGCGCGCGCTCGTCATTGTGACATAAGGTGCGAATGTTCGCCAATTTACTGACCATTCACAAAACACATAAAAGATCGCCCCAATGTGCCACTTGACCCTAAGCCACGCATAAATTATGCTTAATCATGTCGATGGCGATGCGTTTGAGAGGTTATAATCTGTATACAAATTGACACCATCTGATATTTTTTGGGTTTGTGTATCAACAATAAATCTGTTAAATTATTCTAGTCGTCACTAAAGTTTTTCTGCACTTATCTTTAGTAGTTGAGTTTATTAATAAATTAAAAATCTGTCTTATCTTTGTAACTAACTTAAATATGACGAAAGACAGTTTCCAGTTCCAACTGTGATATTTTGAAAATTATTGTGACATTAACTTTCTAACAGATGTCAAATTAAATCAAGTAAAAGTAACTAAATATACTAAATATATAACTTTTTGTCGCTAAATGTAACTTTTATTTAAAATTTTACGTAAAAGTCACATTGAGCCAAACATTTCTTTATTCGATAACTACAATTCAAGTATTGCTTTTTACTCACACTTAAACATGCTTGTGTGTGAGTATATTAAATACGAAACTGTCTTATTGCTAACAAGGATACTACCTGAGCCTTTACCATGAGTTGGTATAGATTACATGCAGTAAGTTACGTGTCGAAATCTATGACACCTTTGCTCTAAAAATGTGTTTCTCTTAGTTGCCAATAGAGGCGCTGTTCAAAGTTTTCATACAAATAATTTAGAGACGGTAGCGAGTATAGTAAACTCATGGTTAAGGCACTTTACTATTTACACCAGCCATGGCTTTATAGTGAAATGAAATGAAATAAAAAAATATCATAATTTTCTCCCCGTGTTGGTCCGGGCTCCTTTGCAGAATAGACCATCAGCCTTCCTGTGCCAGGCAGCTCGTAAAAGGCGAGCATAGGCTTACCGTCACTAACACCGTAACATCCTACTAGGTGGTAGAGTTTCTCACCCGGATTGGTACCACCGCCTTACCTATTCCTACCGCCATAACGTCATGACGTGTTCCGGTTCGGAGGGTAAGGTAGCCGGTTAACTTACTTTTGCTCAAGGCCTAACATCCCGGCCTCATGTTGGCAACGCACCATTAATACCTTTTGGTGTCTCTAGGCGGCGGAAATTTCTTACCATCAGGAAATCCATCTGCTTGTTGCCTTCCAATATCATAAAAAAATTAAAAAAAAAATGACTTGTTCTGGTTCGGAGGGTAAGGTAGCCGGTTAAATTACTTTTGCTCGAGGCCTAACATCCCGGCCTCTGGTTGGCAACGCACCATTATCACCTTTGGTATCTCTAGGCGGTGGGAATTTATTACCATCAGGAAATCCGTCTGCTTGTTTGCCTTCCAATGTTATAAAAAAAAATACAGTGGTAATCGAGATTAAGGCATTTGTAGTCCTAATATAACTACACTATATTGCAAAAGAAGTCTAAACGAATAACACAAAAGTTCAAACGATCCCAGTAGAACAGTGTAGTATAGTAGTAATATCTACATCTTGTATCCCCGAAGAGGCAGTCAGAGATACAACCAGGGCACAGACGACACAGTGGACACATATCCAATTTGTCCAAGATTTGTTTGTTGACGTTTTTTTTATTAGAAAATTAAAAAAAAAACATGTTGCTTTTCGTTCAAGTCAAGCCCAAGATTTAGACCTATGAGGCAATTCTGGATTTACATTACAACTTTCTGTCGTATTCGTTTTTTTTATGATATTGGAAGGCAAACAAGCAGACGGATTTCCTGATGGTAAGAAATTCCCGCCGCCTAGAGACACTAAAGTTGGTAATGGTGCGTTACCAACCTGAGGCCGGGATATTAGGCCTCAGGCAAAAGAAGGTTTACCGGTTACCTTACCCTCCGAACCGGAAAACGTCATAACGTTATGGCGGCAGTAATAGGTAAGGCGGTGGTGGTCTTTTGGTGGTGAGTCGCTGTGAAACTCTACCACCTAGTCAGATGTCACGGTTTTAGTGACGGTAAGCCTATGCTCGCCTTTTACGAGCTGCCTGGCATGAAGGCAGTTGGTCTATTCTGTAAATGAGCCCGGACCAACACGGTGAAGTTCAAGCAAGCAATGATAATTAATAATGTATATTATATAATCTATATACCTACATGCACTTTGCACAAGCATTATACCACTTTACAACTACATATTCCATATCATTATCACACGCAGCTTAACATTAACAAATAAAAATGAATGCACAATCTAAAAATACTTAAAATGTATTGATACCCCTCATCCGCCCCAACTCTTAACGAGCGAACAATTACATTTAATTTTACTACACTTTTTAAAGTGTCCCAATATGGCGTAACCCTAGTCCAACCGCTATCCTGTAATAAACCATGACATTTGTTAAAAATATATCCGAGAGGGTATCCAAATTTCAATTGTATTCGAGTGCCACTTATTTAAATACGTCCCTGTAATCCGAAAATTAAATCATTGTAATTTATTTTTGATTTTATTATTTATTAAAGATAGAATTTATTTTTCTTTGTAGAAATGTTGGAGTAATTTTGGAGTTTTTAATGTGATAAAATATCATATTTCAGTGTTTATCTAGTGTCATAATTAATCATAAAATATGTTGTTTTTTGTTAAAAAGATCTAATAAACCATTGTTGAAACAAAACCAAAAAATATGAAATAATATACGCAACAATATTTCATGTTAATTTTAAATTATTGCCATTATTCTATTAAATATTAATAAATACAAAAATGTCATAAATATTCGTTTTACCCACTACGTACTACTTCGTACACCCGAATATACGAAGTAAGTTCATTATAACATGAGAAAATGCCATTTATTTTTATTGCCATGTTTAGATCATAGTGAAAGAAAAGCAGATCGAAGATTGACAAAGCAGATACACAATGCGAAGTGAAAGGACGTAGGTGACCTGGGTAGATCTAGGTGGTTTAGAGTCTCCGAAACAGGCGTGTTTGTATAAAAAGGATAATAAATGTGGAGGAAGCCAGAAAGGTCTGCTAGGATCGTGAGATTTGACCTGATTAATCTCTGCCTACCTCGCAAGGGACTTGGCATGAAGATGTATGTATACATACAGTTGTGGAAAATGTATTAAAAATGGCTTGCGTTAAAAAGTCCGGAACAGAATTACTTTTTTTTATTTTGAAAAAATATGTTTTTGCTTTGTAATAGTTGTTTGCTTTATTAAGGTAATAAGAAAGTGTTACCCTGATTAAAAGACGTAACAAATGTAAATAATTTGCGTTGCCTGTTATTTAATTATTGGGTTGCCAGGTATAAACAGGTATGTCGATGCCAGTTACTATCACTTGATTGGATATTAGAAAATAAAACAACATATGGGCTATTTTATTGCCAACACGTTGACATAGGGTTTTATGCAAAAAAAAACAGAAAAATATATTAAAAAAAAATACAATTAGAAATATTCTGTTTAGGATTATTTTAGGCGACGCATTTTTAAAATGATTACTAATATACTAACTTTGTTATAAAATATGTTCATTTATAGAAAATTATCACATTTGCATATATCTCGACTTGGTTCCAGACTTTCTTAAAGAATGAGGGCCAAGTGTTCGTCTAACATGCAGCTCGTATGAGGCATACGTCGATTTCTTTGTATGTATTAGGTAACAATGTGATTAAATGTGAAAAAATGTGATTGGTATCACCATGTTATCTATATAAGGCTGACATTTCGCGATCAGATCGCTCGGATATTATCCGAGGTTGGTGTCGAGTCTCTGAAACCGGCTTGTTTGTATGAAAAGGGTAATGAATGTGAAGGAAGCAAGACAGGTTTGTTAGGATCGTGAGGTCTGGCACTCGATACTCTCTGCCTACCCCGAAAGGGACTTGGCGTGAATATATGTATGTATGTTACCTATACCTGTAGCCGAAAGATAACCGTGTTGAAGTAATAAGCTGTACTAAGGTAATAAAAAACGTTGTAGTAAAACAACAAGTGTTATTTAAAATATGTGTATACAAAGAATTCCAACAAGTGACATTGGAAAGTATAAATGAAAAGCGATACCTTACTGCTGGGTATTGGTGAATGGTCAACACAAAGGCTTTTGAAACCCGGGACATTAAGGTGTGATGGACGTAATTGAACGGATGAAGGGGTAATTGATCCCTCGACGCACTTTGTTGGCGTCAATCCTTTGCCAGGTCTATATCTACACTTGCAGGATAAAGGACATGTGTCATTTTGCGAGTTTCGACATTTGTCACTATATTTTTGATATTTACACCTGAGCTACTCCTGCGGGTCTAAAACGGCCGCTTTCGGTGAATCATAATATGAATCTGATATGAATATTTCACCAAATCGTAAAAAGGCCACTTAAGCGGCAATTCATATTATCATTCACTTGCAATTCTTTTCTGGCAATTCCTTCGTTTGACAATTTTCTAGTGGTTTTCTATGAGATTCGTAAAATAGTCAGATTTAGATGAATTGCAAAACTGTCATTTTGGTGAATCGAAAAAAGTTACTTTTCAGTAACATTTTACAATTCAGCTAACGCGAAATACTTAATTTAATCTAATTTTTATTTATCTGGCTCATGGTATAAGGCCATATGGGGCTATACGAGCTAATTCACATAACAAGATGCATAAAGTAGGTACATACGTTAGTGTTTCAAAATGTGTCTGAACCTGCAACCGTTGCTGAGTTAAGAGCACTTTCCCCGTGTTGGTCCGGACTCCTTTGCAGAAAACGTCATCTGCTTTCCTGCCAGGCAGGTCGAAAAAGGCGAGCATAGGCTTACCGTCACTAACACCGTGGCATCTGACTATATATCGAGTTTCGTAGCGACTCGCCCGGATTGATTCACCGCTTTACCTATTCCTGCAGCTTAAACTTAGATCTATAGCTTTATGCATATTAATTTTCATTAAATCTTTTTAGCGGTTTAGCTGTGAAACGGCAACAGACAGACAGACTTTCGTATTTATATTAGTGTGGATTTATGGATGTACTTAGAGTTCGGAGTTAGTAGCTGATTTTAAAGACAACTCATAGGTGACTACTTAAGAAACATTTCCTCATTTGCTACTTTACATTTGTACCTACTTATAAAACAAGAAAATTCAAGGTAGCCATTATTCTTTGTACATAAAATGTATCACATCAATAGCACTAGTATATAATATATAACTAGTATATAGTATATAAAAATTTGTGACTAAGCTCTTTTAATGACTTTCTTTATTAGTCTTGCAATAAGAGTATGTTTTTCATTTCTAAACCAGCTTTTCTTCCAATCGATAAAGTTTTTGAAAAAATATTATATGCTACCTTTAATAGGTACCTCCAAGAATATCTGTATGTGTACAAATACAAAGTGTCATGGTGATTGGTAAAATGTAACAAACAAACTTATATTCTTATTCATTAGTAGTGATGTATGAAAAAACAAGTAACTGTATGATATTTTATTATTATAAAATAATTAAACACAACACTGATAATACTTGGTGAGGTATAATATTGGATAAATGTTTTTTGCTGCTTCTGCAAGCTGTTCAATATTTAAAGTAATATTTCCAAGTAAATGGGTAGTAGTCCTATCAGCTGCTGTTCTTTGCATTTCCACTTGAGACAGAATTCTTCTTGCCAAATCTAGCAGAGCCAATGGTCAACCTAAAAGAAACATTTTATGAGAATTACATTATTTTGTTAACACAAGACAATAGTAGTTAGCCTTAATACAGTTAATAGAGTAATAAGTCCACATTTAATTTTTTTCTTGTCATTGTTTTTCTGTCAGTGTGGAAGTTTCAGAATTTGACATTTATGCATCTTATATCTGATCTTAATATAAATATTAATAACGAATAAAATTACCTTGGAAAATTGGAAAAAAATACATTTGGGAAGAGATTAAACTTACATTCAGTTTTCCAAGGCCAAATCTAGATCCCATAATAGCTATTTAACCATTGTTTATTTTAGACAAGAAACTAGCTTAAGGTATGCCTCTATACTTAAATATACCAGCCAGTCTCCACTTTTTAATTTAAGTAAGAATACTTACAATTCTTATGGTACAGACGATTATAATCTTCTTGCCAAAGTCGTATTAATTTTGATGGGTTCTCGACCCTGGGACCATTGTAGGACTTGTAGCTTCTAACCTGAGCCATGTCATACTTATCTCATAGGTTATAACTTATAAACTATAAAATTTGTAGCTAAATATTCCACTGGGCTTTCTTCCGATACTCTGATAGAACGTATTTCCATGGCAAAACGGAAATAAAATGAAGCAAAGCGACTTAAACCATCAACAGTCTAATCAATGATGTGTTAATCACTCAATATATCGAATTCGAATCGTGTGTCGCACCACTTGTTGGTACATAGTACCTACATATCTATTTTTACAAGTGCACATAAATCA
>NJDD01002105.1:25883-44327 GCA_002245505.1 Calephelis nemesis
GGTGTGATGGACGTAATTGAACGGATGAAGGGGTAATTGATCCCTCGACGCACTTTGTTGGCGTCAATCCTTTGCAGGTCTATATCTACACTTGCAGGATAAAGGACATGTGTCATTTTGCGAGTTTCGACATTTGTCACTATATTTTTGATATTTACACCTGAGCTACTCCTGGTGTGGCTAATGTGATCACATGCCTACTATATTATGGTGACCCATTTATCCGTTTTCCTCATAACCTATTAGAAGAACATTTTTTGAAGTGAAAACTTTTTAGCGGTGTTGTGCACTTTTTTTGAAATGGGTAAACACTTCTAAACTCGCGCCAGGACACGTGACCTGATCGAAAATTGGTAAGACGGCACAGGGCGCTTGGCGAATAAGACGGCGTAGGGCGCTTGCGCGAATTTTCGTGTTGTCATGTTTGTGTACGATAATGCAATAAATGAATATTGTATAGAATTATAGAATTTTCATACTGGTAATTAAAGTAGGTAATTCGTGCAACATTATTCCAAAATTAATCAAAAATGCACAACGTTAATATTCAAGTTTTCACTTCTGCTGGCACTCCCGGAGTGCAACCCGTCGTTTTATTAAATAAGCTAATGAATTGTGTTGCCCTGGTTGCAAGTAGCTCAGTCTTACTTACCATGGATGTGGGCGTTAAAATACATTTTTTTGCTAATCATTTACGAATTTGGTTTGCATATAATTTTGTTCAGCTGCATGGACTGACTAGCTAAGAGAAAAAACGTTTTTTTGACTTTTATATAGACCTATCAATCTATCTCATTGTGTTTTTCAAAATATCTGCAATGTAGATTTTCAACAATTCATAATGTTTAGAAGCTAAGCAACACATGTAAAAAATATAATAAGAGAGACGACATAGACGAGAATATCTGTCTGTTAGTTACACTCTCACTGGTATACGCATAAAGTCAAGAACCCGAGATCAAACATAGACTTCTGTTTTTTTTTTAAATCAACCCCCAAAGGACTCAAATGGGGAATGAAGGTGTATATGAAAATCTATTCTACGTTAGTTAGGATCGTGAGGTCTGGCACTCAATACTTTCTGCCTACCACGTGAGGGAATTGGCGTGAAGATAGGTATGTATGTGTATTCTACGTATACGAAGTCGCGGATAAACAGCTACACCTTGCCGTCCTTACGTCATCTTCATTTAACATTAAATTAGTATTTGTGAGTTTTTTAAAATCAAGTTTAAAGCCCTTAAATAAAAAAAGTATCTTCACGCCCATATCCCGAAGCTGTAGGCAGAGTCACAACCAGGGCAAGCACGACTAGCCGAAGACACTAAGTCCCACAATGTGATAGGTGGCAAGCCTATCACCAACTATACAATATCCAATCGACAATATCCAATCCCGAGAAACTTTTTTTTAATTAGAAAAAGCCTTTAAACATAGGTTAGTAAGAAGCACCTATAATAATTGAAAGAACCCCAAGGCAGTTAGAGTCAAGTTCAGAAGCACGCAAATTTTAATTAAAGCAATATTACTTTTAATAACTTCCCTCTTACAAAGTGTATTACTGTGATTTATATTGCTGAAAGTTTATTAGGTTTGTTCCTAAGTTGTTGAGTAAAACTTAAAATTAGCTGCGTAGGTTCGTGGATTATAACTGTGTAACTGGATTACTTTTTCTGAGATAGGTTTATAAGTATAAAGCTCTTCATTTGAAGTAACGATTGTGCTTATTCCAACGTTATTGTATAGAAGCGAGAGTTGGGTATGTCAGAAAAAGCATGAAAGTAGGATAAATGCGGTCGAAATGAGAGCTCTACGGAAATTCGGTTATGTAACGCTCGCTGACCGCATTCGTAACAGTGAGATCCGAGAAAGAGGGATTGGAAGAAAGTGTTGGTGTTAAAATGCGAAAATGCGAAAGTGTCAAGAGTCTCTGGAATCGGCGTGTTTGTATGAAAATGGTAATAATGAATGTGAAGAAAGCGAGACAGGTTTGTCAGGATCGTGAGGTCCGGCACTCGATACTCTGCCTACGCTGTAAAGGACTTGGCATGAAGACATGTATGTATGTATGTATTCATTTGCAGTAATATAAGTCTTTTTGGTTAATATAAGCCGTGTAACATAACATGTAAGTTTATACCTCGCGTAGTTATATTACAGCATGATCAGGGGTTTGGCAATTATAATTAAGTTATATTTATTTACGGTTCAGAAATGGGGAATATACATAATATATCTTATACCTTTAAACGAGCAATTCTTGTATATATATAATTTTAATCTCGAAATCGGCTCCAACGATTTTCATAAAATTTAGTATATAGGGGGTTTCGGAGGCGATAAATCGATCTAGCTAGAAATCATTTTTAGAAAATGTTACAATCGTGTTTTATTGTTGTTGTTAAGTAACGAAGTCCGTTGTTAAGTAACGAAGTCAATGATTGTTTGCTTTGAGGTTAGACTTTTTAAATTTTCGTACTTAAATATAATTTCCAAAAAACACAATTTATAAAAAAACAAAAAAAATACCGAGCAAAGCTCGGTCATCCAGGTACTACTAGTATAATACAACCAATCCTCAACTGTGATCTCAGGTTTTTTTGAATCAACCAATCTTGTTCTGAGAAGTTCTATTGCCTAACGCCACAAATCGCCATAACATTGTAGGGTGGACCGACAAAAACAATTAATTTATGCAATAAGACGGTGAACTGTGCATTTGGTACAGCTCTCTCAGATGGAAAGAGACAACTGTGGTTGATACTACCTATTATCTATCAAATAGAAAAAAAAATGAATAAAGTTAATTTTAGCACTCTTTAAAAACAAGTATTCGTAACTTCTAAACAACAAAAATAAAAAAGATACCGACATATTTCTTTGTTTATATTTTGGACGTTATATTTTTTTACGATAAAAATAATACCCTATTGTAGTGTACCCATCCTTAAATCCGTAAATCATAACAAATAAAGATGTGATATATTTTTTGACATTACCCCTTTTTCCAAAAAATAACACAGCAGGGGGCGGGCGCGAACTTGTTGCCCTTTGCCCTTTTATTGTTGAAACGATAAAAAAACAAAAGTATTTTAACCCGTAGTTAACCCTTCACGAAATGTGTCGTGGTGGCGCGAAACCGAAAATTACCAACACAATAAAATCAGAGAAACATGCAACCCTCCATCCTAACACATGTCATAATGATTCAAAGTCCCTTGCATTACAGATTTCTTTTTAGGACAGATAATAAATGTATTTGTTTCGATATAGACAGAAATATGTGCATCAATGCGGTTTATTATTTTTACGTTCGAATGTTTTTCGCATATGGTCGTATTTGCGTAAGTTATCTGCGGTTAACATAGATTATAAGCTGATTGTTATACTAGAGACATCTGTATTACTGGACTTTTCATAGTTAATACACATAATTGAGACTTCTTTGGATACTAAAACACAGAAATACAGGTGTCTTATTAATAAACATGGACTAAATTACTCCAAGATTCAACCTTCTTTTTTTCTTTCTTAAGGCTTTTGCCTTCACACTAGTATTTTGCCATTAGTCAAGTAAAATTTTGCAACAGATTTTATATCAATTATAATAACTAGTCATCAGTCATAAGTTGTCCGTAAGCCATGTCAAAGTCTTGGGTAAAGCGGTGGCCTCATTACTCAAGCTCGTATAGTGAGATTTGGCGGCAATGAGGAAATACACGATACGTTAATTTCTTCATGATCATTTGTGCACTTTCACTGAACAAAATTGTACAAAACGCCACTAAATTTGACTAATTTCACTCATTACAAACACGAAATTCAATAATTATGAAAAAACTTTGACCATCTTTCTCTCGATGACGCGGGTGCCAAAACTTGATTCAACCTGGTATTAAATTTTTTGTTACAATGGAATACAGACTATAAAATCATCCTAACTTAAACCTATTTTAGTTTTTGTTTATTAATAAGATGGCTAAGGTTTAAAATGAAAGCATTTTGATGTTTTAGATTTCTTGTGGTTCAAGGTAAAAATTAACAGCTATTCGTAAATTTCCTTAAAGCCGTAACGTGATGTCAAGGAGTCCATAACTTCTCTTTAACAATAATTGCAATATCAAATGCTAAGATTCATATTTGTTTCATCTGAAAGATAGTTTGAAACTAGCAAAGTTACGATATAACATTTTCACCTCTCAATAATACTTACTACCTACTTGCATAAATTTAGGTACACAGGTCTGCTTTGAATTTTGTATCAAAGGATATGTACCACCTACTTATAGGTTAGGTTTTTGCCTAAAAACTACGCAAAACTCAATAAGCCCTGTACGTACTGTTATACGCTTACAACATAATTTTGCTCTATTTTCCCCCGTGTTGGTCCGGGCTCCTTTGCAGAATAGACCATCTGCCTTCCTGCCATCGTAAAAGGCGAGCATAGGCTTACCGTCATTAACACCGTGACATCTGACTAGGTGGTACAGTTTCGCAGCGACTCACCCGGATTGGTACCCGCCGTACCTATTCCTGCCGCCATAACGTCATGACGTGTTCCGGTTTGAAAGGTACGGTAGCCGGTAAACTTACTTTTGCTCGAGGCCTAACATCTCGGCTAAAGGTTGGCATCGCACCAAAATCACGCCGCCTAGACACACCAAAGGTGTCTAGGCAGCGTGATTTTCTTACCATCAGGAAATCCGTCTGCTTGTTTCCCTTCTAATAACATATAAAAAAAGGTATTTAATATTTACCAACTAATAATTCTGTGTACATTTTCTAAAGTTTTCTATTGAATTAAATATTTAAAACTAATAATTAATTAGGTAAGTAGGTAGGACCTAATAGTAAACTTAGTAGATTTAAATTTAAATCTTTGGGAAAATTGCAAATGCAATTTCCTTTGTTAGAAGTTTACAACTGACAGTTATTTCAGTTTACGCCACCACTATGGGGTGGAATAAATGAAAATAAGCAGTTGCTGGTTGGACAAATTTATTAACAAAAAGTTACTTTAATTGTTATATAAAGAGATAATTAGGTAAGTTGAGTAGGTTTGAACTCTATCAGACGCTCGACAACACAAAATGGTGGTAATTCTGCTGTTCACAAACTAAACTTATTTTAGATGCATGCTATCGCTTTCAAATAAAACAAAATTAAAAGAAAAGGAACGTTTTAGACATGTCAGATTAGACCGAACATGTCAAAGTCTGATATTTTTAATCAACGTTTTACGAGTGATAGATTAAACGTCTGTAAAATGACGTGTGCGGTCTAATTTGACAGCACTAAAATGTTTTGTCTTTTTCTGTTACTTTCATTGAAAGACGACAGCGATAACTTAAAATTAGTTTAGTCAGTGCGGCACAAAATTAGTAATTACCACCAATGTCTGTCTATATCAGATTTGAGCTTACATAAAAAGGGACGGACTATTTGGATGTTGCTCTATTTTTATCTAGACTAATGAAGAGAAATACCTATATTTTGAAGCTCTCTAAAATTATGGAATTTAAATGAATTAAGTTAAATGAGTTTTTGGCACTTGAAAACCAAATAACAATCTAAAATTTAGTCTTATTTACTTAACTGGAAATACTACTTAGCTAAAATAGCTGGAATTTCTAAGGGATGAATTGGAGCTGAAGAACAAAATCTCCTGTTTAATACTTGTGTTATGTTTGTAGATTACTTATTTATTTAATCAAGTATAATTTAAGCCTTTAATTAAATTAAAATGCCCATAAAATAAAAACTAATGGGTCTACCTAAATAAATTTTTAATGGGACAAATTCGAAACTAATCCGCATCAAACAAAAAAAGAATTACGTAAATTGGTTCAGTAACCTCAGAGAAATCGGTGTACATAAAACATATACCGGCCGAATTGAGAACCTCCTACTTTTTTAAACTCAGTTAAAAACAAAAACGTTTTCCAAAGTTGTCAATGTCAGGTAGATCGTAGTTTCCGGGTGATATACATAAAAATCGTGCAAGTCGTTTGCAGAAAAGGCGGAAAAAATATTATACACCAAAGTTACATATGCAGTCGGGTAAAAATAATATAAAATAAGCTTTCAGATAGTCAATCTGTAATCGATTAGCCGCCTGACAAATGCCCAGCCATCCATCAACGCCGGGGATGAAAGGGTTCACCCTCTTGAACCTGATCAAACTTACAATGACTACGACATATTACAACATATGAGCATAAGAGGTATTTCGAAGACTGTACAACATGAGCATTTGTAAAATGTGTATTTTCCAATTTTTTATTAAAAAAAATATTGTGTGTGTAATTATGTACACGCGTCAGAAGTTATACTTCTTCGGCGTAATAAGATAAAAATCTTTCTAAAAATTTTATCTTTTGCCTTATTTTACATTTGTAGACAAAATGACACTAACCATAGAAATAAAGAAATATTGTGAATACAGTTGTCAGTTCTCACGCAAACATACGTAGATGTCCTTACTTTTTTGTAATAATTAACCTTTTTTGATTTTTTTCTAATTTTACCTTTTTTGAAAAACTAAAATGTTATCTATAGCTAACTTCATCATGTCGGTTTTTCGTGATTTACGTAATTTACCCTCATCATTTTTTCCTAACGCGCCAAAAGAAGTATAACTTCAACAATTTTAGATTGCATGTGTACCCATAGGCTTGCCACCTATCACATTGTGGAACTTAGTGACTTTGTCTAATCGTGGGTGCCCTGGTTGTGCCTCTGCCTACCTCTTCGGGGCGGTGAAGATACTCATTTACTTAAACATATGTATTAGACTTGTTATTGCTCGGTCACAATAAGGATCGCTCCGTACTAGTACAGTTATTCGAATGTACTAGTTCGTACTTCAAGTATATTAGTTCAGTAGTACAGTGGATGGATGTAGGTACCCGAGGAAATCAAGGCTGACATTCCACGTTCAGATCAATCGGATATTAGCCAAGAGTCTCCGAAACCGGCGTGTTTGTATGAAAAGGGTTATGAATGTGAAGAAAGCTTGACAGGTTTGTCAGGATCGTGAGGTCTAGCACTCGACACTCTCTGCCTACTCCGTAAGGGACTTGGCGTGAAGATATCTATGTATGTATGTATATATAGATTCTCTATCTATACAATAGGTAGCAAGCTTTCAATTTATGTTGCGGCTATTCAAGTAATACTAGAGATCATGTTTTCATTTGAAGATATAAACTCTGAATCAATAATCGTCTTACCATACCATAAACTCTGTGATGACTGCCAAGTAACGTACTGGTTGGCAGATTATCAAAAAATCGAAAGTTGCGTTCTCTTTACTCCAAAAATAGCATTTTTTACCTTTAAATTAATATTATTTGTACAGTTTGTCATATAGTTAATATTTTAATAATAAACAAATACTAAAGTGAAAGTAAAGTAAGGTTGATATTATTGTCTGTATCACATTCTCATAAAGATACAATAAAATAAAGTTAGTGCAAGATTGAATATTACTTGTTTATTAAATCTATGTGTATTAATAAGACGGTTAAGGTTTTAATATGCAAGAATTGAGAAAATAAAACATTTCTAAAAGTTTATCTATTACTTTTTGATTTTTATTGAATTTACCACATTGAAGTAACACCTACTTCGTCTTCTTACTACTTGACTGTTTTCTTTGTTTCTAAGAACATATGTTACTTTGCTTGTATTTCAATATCTCAAGTTTGTCATGTTTTAATCTATGGACTGTGGTCGACCCTTCGATAATTTTTGAAACAAAAAAAATCAGTAGGAAGAAACGCATAGTAAATGGAAGATATATAACTATAGTATAGTTAAAGTCAAATAAATTGCGGCCGGTCTGAGTTTTGGAAATTGGTGGGGGTCTGATTTTAAAGGTATAAAAAAGTTTATCCCCATTTCTGGCAAAAGTGAAAGTCCCATGGAAAAATAGCATAGCTATATAACCTCAAATGTATGTAAAGAATTTGAATTCCTTTAGAAGTTTTTGTGAATGGTAAAAAAAATATTTTGCGGAATTTGGTGAAAACTTTCCTTTTTATGTTGCAAGACCAATCTGTTTTGTACAACCCTAGTGTGTATGTAACAAAGGGTTTGGATCCTGCATCTGCGTACCCACCATAATTGAAACATCCTGTTGGACTTGGGGTAACTTGTACACTTTAATTTGCCACTTAATTCAAAAATTAAAATCTGCACGTTCCCACGATTTCACAAAAGAGGGACGATAAGTCAATATTATCTATGTATTATTATCCAAGCTCTTCCCGAGCAGATAAATTAACAAAATGTTTTTAATTTATTAAATATGTAATTAGAATTCATAAGGATGTCATGCGTTATATTAGGCTAATTATGTTCGTAAGCTAGGTATCGTCGTAAGGTAGGTAGCGCATTATATATTACGTACATCTATAGTTTCTACAGGTCACTGTTGTCTCATACCATCAGAAGGGGCTTGTGTATCTGCTTTTTTAGCAGTCAAACTACAAAGGAAAATTAATTTTATGAACAAAAAAAATTTTTTTCAGGTATATATTTCCTCTTTCTCAGTTTACCGCATTGTGTTAGATCTAGGGTATATGTCTAACATATATCAAATTGTTTTATTGCATGATCCTGTTTTATTGTATGATATATAATCCTACTAATATTATGACTGAGAAGTTTATGACGAATGTTTGTTACTCTTTCACGCACATATTACTGTCCGAATTTAGAGAAAACTTTACAGGAATATACTTTATACATCAGAACAATATATGTACTACATTACAACGCCCGGCTTCGGACGGGTATAAAATATACACACAAACCTTCCTCTTTAAACACTTATTATCTAATTAAAAAAAACCGCATCAAAATCCGTTGCGTACTTTGAAAGATTCAAGCATACAAAGGGTTATACGGACAGAGAACGCGACTTTGTTTTATAGTATGTTGATATATAAATTTGTAGGGTAAAGCCACGAGCGAAAGCTAGTAAATAATAAAAATGACCTACGTGTTATCATGTTCAGCGAATATTGCTGCAAATATTTGCGGTGTCCTCACATTCCATACTCGAATTACTTGACGTGTCGGAGAATGCGTCAGAATTTCTGTAGGGTACCAGAAGCCAAGGCACAATGTCGGATATGTTAACATACCAGCAGAGATCCAACAGAGATATTATAAGTTTAAGATAATGTTCCCGTGTACGAAAAGGGTAATGAATGTGAATGATAAGTGAAGATAAGTTTGTCAGGATCGTGATGTCTGGCACTCGATACTCTCTGCCTACCCCGTAAGGGACTTGGCGTGAAGATATGTAGCTATGTATGTTAATCATTTTTCATTTCTTTAATCCCATAAGCAATCACTTGCCTAACTTAGGATCGATAAACCTAGCCCTATAATAGAGCTCATAACTAGGAGATTTCATACCACTTTAGGAATAAGCCGAGAAAGGGTTTCGTAATAAATAAGATAGTATCTTTTGCAAACTTTAAATAGGTTTTAGGCGGTAAAAGCGCTGTCATCTCTAAGATCTCTCAGATACTTTATGTAAAAAATTTCTTACGGAATTCTTGTTTCGTTAGTGGTACCTGAATAAAAGATTAAGCACTTCGTGAGCACATAGCCTTGGGAAAATCTAGACTTTAACTAACTTTTGAAGTAAAAATTTCTTTAGCGGCGTTGCGCTTTTTTAGGAATGGGTAAAAACTTCTAAACTCGCGTCAGGACATGTAAACTAATCGAAAATTCGTAAGATGGCGCAGGGCGCTTACGCGAGTGTTAGTGTTGTGATGTTTGTGTACGATAGCGCAACTGATACTTTCATACTGATAATTAAAGCAATTCGTGCAGAATTATTCCCTAACTATTCCAAAATATCCCGGCACTCCCGGAGTGCAACCCATATTTTTTTAGTTTATTTATTCTAACAAACCCAAAGACCCAAAACTTTAGTGAACTGCAGCTGTTTGTTGGCTTCGCTGGGATGCTATGTTGATACTTAAGAGACACATCAAACATATTTAAAGTATCTACCAATTATAACTATCGATGGAAAAAGTGGCGTGTTATAAGTTGTATGTAGGTCCAAAAAAATGGCGATGTAAAATTAGCGGAATTAAAAAAAACACCAAAATTTGTTGCTTTTTTGTTGCTAATTAGTTGCTAAAAAAATATTTTTTTTGCTCTAACCGATCGCATAAAATCAGCAATAACGCTAACTTTACATTACGATAGCGTGGGAATCACTGAATGTAGACTGGTCAATCAAGCAAATAAGGGTAAATTTATTGCTGGAAGATGCTAAGAAACAAAAAGATTTTTTTAATTATGCCAAGATAAATAATATCCACGCCAGCTTAACTAACGATTTTTCCGTGGAAAAACTATAGTAAAAATTTTTTGCTCTCCATAGTGCAGCTTGTTTTCACAGAGAGAGTCAGCAACAAAATAAAAACCGGAAGTCAAGAGAAGTTGGGAATCGGTTCATAAAATAATCGGCCGCGCTAGCTTAACTTACGATTTTTCCGTGGAAAAACTATGAAGATGATTAGTTGCTCCTCATAGTGCAGCTTGTTTTCACGGAGAGAGTCAGCAACAAAATAAAAACCGGAAGTCAAGAGGAGTTAAAAATCGGTTCACAAAATAATCAGCCACGCTAGCTTAACTAACGACTTTTCCGTGGAAACAAGCTGCACTATGAAGAGCAACAAATTTTTACTATAATTTTTCCACGGAAAAATCATTACTTAAACTAGCGTGGCCGATTATTTTGTGAACCGATATCCAACTTCTCCTGACTTCCGGTTTTTATTTTGTTGCTGACTCTCTCTGTGAAAACAAGCTGCACTATGAAGAGCAACAAATTTTTACTATAATTTTTCCACGGAAATATCAATAGTTAAACTAGCGTGGCCGATTATTTCGTTAACCAACTCCCAACTTCTCTTGACTTCCGGTTTTTATTTTGTTGCTGACTCTCTCTGTGAAAACAAGCTGCACTATGAAGAGCAATAAATTTTTACTATAATTTTTCCACGGAAATATCAATAGTTAAACTAGCGTGGCCGATTATTTTGTCAACCGATTTCCAACTTCTCCTGACTTCCGGTTTTTATTTTGTTGCTGACTCTCTCTGTGAAAACAAGCTGCACTATGAAGAGCAACAAATTTTTACTATAATTTTTCCACGGAAAAATCATTAGTTAAACTAGCGTGGCCGATTATTTTGTGAACCGATATCCAACTTCTCCTGACTTCCGGGTTTTATTTTGTTGCTGACTCTCTCTGGTAAAACAAGCTGCACTATGAAGAGCAACAAATTTTTACTATAATTTTTCCACGGAAAAATCATTACTTAAACTAGCGTGGCCGATTATTTCGTGAACCGATTCCCAACTTCTCTTGACTTCCGGTTTTTGTTTTGTTGCTGACTCTCTTTGTGAAAACAAGCTGCGCTATGAAGAGCAACAAATTTTTACTATAATTTTTCCGCGGAAAAATCATTAGTCAAGCTAGCGTTGCCGATTATTTTGTGAACCGATTTCCAACTTCTCCTGACTTCCGGTTTTTATTTTGTTGCTGACTCTCTCTGTGAAAACAAGCTGCACTATGAAGAGCAACAAATTTTTACTATAATTTTTCCACGGAAATATTATTAGTTAAACTAGCGTGGCCGATTATTTTGTCAACCGATTTCCAACTTCTCCTGACTTCCGGTTTTTATTTTGTTGCTGACTCTCTCTGTGAAAACAAGCTGCACTATGAAGAGCAACAAATTTTTACTATAATTTTTCCACGGAAAACTCGAGAGTTAAGCTGGCGTGGATATTATTTATCTTGGCATAATTAAAAAATATTTTTTTTTTCTTAGCATCTTCCAGCAACAAATTAGCAACAAATTTACCCCTATTTGCTTGATTGATCAGTCTACATTCAGTGATTCCCACACTATCGTAATGTAAAGTTAGCGTTATTGCTGATTTTATGCGATCGGTTAGAGCAAAAAAATTAATTTTTTAGCAACTAATTAGCAACAAATTTTGGTGTTTTTTTTTTAATTCCGCTAATTTTACATCGCAACTTTTTTAGACCGGTTGTATGTGTCTGTTTAAAGCATCATAACTCCTAAATGAATTTGATGCGGATTATTTTTCAAAGGCTGACATGATCGAGATGGTTTTTAGCTACATTAAGGATAGCTTCAATTTTTTTTTATTTTTATGATATTGGAAGGCAAAGAAGCCGACGGATTTCCTGATGGTAAGCAATTAAGGCCGCCACGAGACACCAAAGGTGGTAATGGTGCGTTGCCAACCTGAGGCCCGGATGTTAGGCCTCGAGCAAAAGTAAGTTTACCGGCTACCTTACCCTCCGAACCGGAACACGTCAACGGGAAGCATTGGACGTTATGGTGACAGGAATAGGTGAGGCGGTGGTACCAATCCGGGCGAGTCGCTGCTAAACTCTACCACCTGTCAGTGATGGTGAGCTCCCAGTACGAAAGGCATTAAGTGGTTATGAGCTCTGATTTCCAAAGGTGAAACTCATGGACGGCCAAGAAACATGTGTATTTCGCCGCTGACAAACGATCTCGTGTGAAATTATTAGGGTAGCTTGTTTTATAGACAATTAAATTCGCTGCAGGTTACTAAAGAGTAATTATTTTCTAATCCAACGTATTTCCCTACGTAGCAATTAAGAAAAATTTGATGGCGTTATGATTTGACGTTAAAATTTAATCTTTCATTACTCCCTGTCAATGTTAATTTTAACCAATTGTAGAGGGATCCTTTTTCCCTTTTCCCAGTTTGATATTTATTAAAATTTTGTGTTGTAGGAACTAAAATAAACTTATAAGATTGTTTATTTAAGCGTTTATAAAATATACTCATATCTGACTTTAAAAACGAGAAGGTTTTTAATGTGAAGAAGTTAATGTTTTTTGTATGTTGATTACGCAATTATCTTAAAAGAATTTTAATAAATTGGTTTTTGATCTGTACGTTATAATTCTTATTTTATGGAGTTTACAAATAGTGCTTGCGATACCTATTTTACTTAGCAAATTTTGAAGAAACATTGCTTAGATTTTAAGTGGGATCTCGATAGCAAAAATCAACAAAACTTACATTTTCCTAATCACATTCTTACATAGTCTAGATTTTTGTTATCATATATATTATGAGTATAATATTTAAAAATAGTTGAAAACTATTCAAACTAAAAACAAACTAACAGCAAGAGATAAAAATTCAAATGATATAATATACAAATAATTTACATGTCATCTAACATATAAATGATCTATTTAGCAGCTATGTGGTTTAGCAGCTATATTGCAAAACCTTTTCTATTCCCAGCTGGTTTTGAGGTACTAAAAGTAATTTATGTTATGAAATAGCAAAACAATCTCGCGGCTTTCCTGATAATCAAACTGATGTCAGCAAACTGATGGTAAGAGACAACAGTGTCCTATAGACACCATAATACAAAACACGTCATTTGACAGCTACATGACATACTTACACTTTACCTAGTGATTATTACTAAAAAGATACTGGATAGCCCCGACCTATTTTTAAATTAAGTTCAGGAGGCTGATTACGAATCTTTTAAGTAAAGTATACATTAAATAATGACGTCATTTGTGTTTGCTATCTCTTTTGTATTTTTGGTGGTCACTGGAGATAGCAAATATAAAAGACGTCATTTGACTGCTATTTTATGTACACTTTTCCATTTTACAAGAGAGCGCTAATTTCAAATTTTCGTCGTATTTCAGTTCGTATAGGGAAGTCTTAGAGGAAGTCACCATTACTCTTAAATGCATCCAAAGGAACACGCATTAATCGTGGAAAGTTTGACGTCGTAATACAATATAGAATAATAGATGAGCTGGTCTGCAATAAATTTCAAAGTTCGCGACGCCGCGAATTCATAAATATACAACTTCGAAAATTTTATAACATTCAAACATCGCTTTATAACATTTACGTGGTAATTTATTTATTGTAATGTTACTAGACGTTAACAGTCGGCCATTTTGGATGTTTTTAAAGGAATACTAGCGGCCGGTACGTGCTTCGCTATGTATATGACCGCATGAATGACATATTAACACAACGAAACAAAAAAAGAAAAAACAACTGAAAAAGGTTTCAACATGACGGCACAATCCCTATCTGAACAAAGTTTCGAATTGAATGAAAAATGCCCATTAACAAAATGGCGGATCATTTTATTGAATTCATTTTTTACAAAAAATATGATAAATGAAGAACCTCGACCGATATCGTGCAAACTTCACATAAACCATCTCCTAAATAGTCCAAACAAAGTCTATGCACTTGGTTTGGATAGACTAGCCCGTTCTTGGTTTATAAAATTACAACGTTAAGTGGCATTGATTTTTATATATATAGATAGTGAACAAGCAAGCTCCTAAACTTGCTAAACCAAAAGCAAAACCATAGACTAAAAAGACAATGCGAGTTAGTAGTCGTGTTGCTACGCTTAAACAGCTCTAAACTGTGCTTCTCTACCACCGGTTAACCGTTTATCAAATAAAAAATAAATTATCTTCCAAATGCGGCTTCGCTCGAGTTGTAAAGTGCTTATGCGTATTTACAATAGATAAACTGTACTACTGTTAAGTTTCATCTAAATCCGCTCAGTAGTTTTTGCGTGAAAGATTAACAAACATTCTTCCAGCCCTCCTCACAAACGTTTGCATTCATAATATTAGTATCTAGGATAGTTTGCTACGTACAGTAGTTGTTTTCGGGTTTTTTTTTTGTAAATCATATTACTGAACGTCAAACGTTTGCGAGTGTAAAATTAATGAAAAAAATTAAACTTAACATTATTATATTAAATCATTGGAGAGAAGCTCGCCTTTTGTACTTACGTTTACTAACGTTTTTCTGTAATTTCTGTTGGGTACAATAAAGAGTGAATTACATTAAAGTTGTTTGAGTTATGGTAATATTCCAAAATAATATTATTTAGTACTAGCTGTCCCGGCGAACTTCGTTCCACCCGTTCAGCATGTTAAATAAGTAAATAAAGTAAAGAAAAGTAATAAGTATTATTTTTCCCATTTTCCCTGCAACTTTTCCGAATTTTCTCTTCATAAGAACCTTCTCCAGATATTAACTAACACAATAGAAAAAGAATTAGCCAAATCGGTCCATTCGTTCGGAAGTTAAGCGCTTACCAACACATTTAGCGATTTATTTTTATATTTTAGATTAAATATTGAACCAATTACAAGTAGATAATAATCGATATTCAAAATCATAGATTAAGTGACCGTAGTGTATAAATCATGTACTTATTACATATACATAACTGTTCTTATATCCACGCGACAAAACCTTATAAATACAGGTCTTATTTAAGTATACTTATTTAATATTTTCCATCGTCAGCGCTTGGTAAACCTTCCAAATATTCATATTTTCAAATGAAGAAACACTTGTACTGTTTTAAATATCACTTGTAAATTTATTATTTTATAATTAGCCTACCGATTTCGCTTATAACAGTGTCAATGATGCTGTTATAATAAAAACCGGTAGGCTAATACAAACTATAAGTGATATGTAAAACAGTACAAGTGTTTCTTCATTTAAAAATATGAACATATTTAAGTATTGCCTGTGTCCCGTCCCCGCAGAGTTAGCCATTCTTTCATGGGCCAATGTATAAGCTTTTACAATAAACTTCCCGATTACATGAAAGACCTGCCTTTAAATAAATTTAAAAATGTGTCAAAGTGAAATTGTATGAAAAAGGTTACCACACCATTGCTGAATATCTATCGGATAAATGCTTGAGATTAATAATGGCTCCTCATACCAAACTCTTATGAGTACTAATGTGTGATGTAATAATAATAAATTTGTATAGAACAAGGAAAAAAAGACAAGCCCGCTGAGTTTCTTGCCGGATCCTCTCAGTGCCTCTTAGTGTGTGGCCGCGTTCCGATCCGGTGGTTGTTTTTAGTACTAACTAGACTCGTCACAAGTGCCTCTTGTCAAGTGAATGTAAATAAAAATATTTTCTAATCTATTCTATTATTAAATCAGTATATATCATTCCAGACTCGTTGCATGTACTTTCCTCATTCACTCACAAACTTATAATATTATGGCGACCCTGCCAGGTGCCACGAGCACTTCGAAATCGATACCTATTACCTACCTTGCGATGACTGGAATTTAACTAAAATTACATCATTTTAACAAACCAAAATCAAGCAAATTACGTATTTGTTTCATGGGTGCTAGTCAAGTATATTAACGAGTTTTATTTGAGCTTTTATTGTTACTAATATATTAATACGTTGTGTAGAAATATATTATGTAGAGTGTAGACAAATATTACGTAAGTATATATATTGTCCAAGTAAAACTTTATTACTATTTTTTTACAATAATTATTAGAAAAGGTGGGAATAATCAATCATAGAAACAGCGCTCTTGCATAGATAATAAATTTTTACCTTCAGCCTTCTATTTTTTATTTAATTTTTTTTTAAGTTAATTTGCCCCATTCTGGGGCCGGCTAAGACCTTTAGGCCATGCTGTTACGTCTTCCGTATTAATTATTTCGTCATTAGTCACATGCCTTCCGTATTTATTATTCTTATATAGTCATTAGTCACTATTTACAAAGTCACGTCAGGGTCTTGAGTAAAGCGGTGGTCACTTTACACAAGCTCACTTTGGGAGATTTAGCGGCAGCGAGGAAATTCACGATTCACTAATTTCTTCATGATTATTTCATTTGTGCACGTTCACTGAACAAAACTAAACTAATTCCCACCTAAATTAACTAATTTCACTCAATATAAACACGAAGTTCAATAATTATGAAAAAATACGACCATCTTCATTCACGATGACTCCAAAATTCCCTTCTATTTTATCTATGACATTACTGTTTTTAATACCTAGTTTTGTGTTATACCTTTTGTATTTGTAATTACACAATTAAAGCTATTTTATCTACTTTAATAACATTTGACTATAGTAAAATAAAATATATGGTGCTGTCATAACCCGAGGCGACAACACGTACATAAATACAAACAATAATTTAAAATTAGTGTAGAGTCTCATTGCCAGGTTTCTAAATATCAGATAAAATCACAAACAATATGACACAACATACAGTCCAAATGAACGGGAGATTACATTTGTGTTGTTAAACGAATTTACCGTGTGCATAACGGAGACACTGGCGCCGGCAGAAACTTAATTATCTGTGCACTGCCATAACCGAGTTACAAAGTGTTGCCATGCCACCAATTTATATTCATATCGTTTTAATCCTTTATGCGTATTCATCATATAACATTACTGTAATTATTTAATACTTCAATATGAATTTTATTTTTAAAACAAAATAAATTGATATAATGACAGTACAGGTAGCATAGAAATAGACGTTAGCTTGTTTCAGGAAAAAGAAGTACCTATTATTTATCTATTTCGGTACAAGTTTTCTCAGCATTTCTCAGTGTACATACTCAAAAGCAAAACATTTATAATATTTTAACTTTTAATGCCTTTACTATTTTACTTAGCTTACACTAGAACTTTGTTACATAATATAATATATTACTACTATAGGGAGTTTTGGCGCCATCGAGAAAAAAAAAATAACAATGCAAGTCCGATTCATCTTAATACTTAAAGCAAACTTAAATTAATTGAATAATGCTTAATGCTACTAAACACAAAAAAAATATTTTAGTGTTTGGCATGATTTTTTTAAACTAAGCGTTTAGATCTTCGTATCCTGTCATGGTCGAAGTTGAGGACTTTTAGTATCTGTTATTCGTATTTATATATACTACTAGCTGACCCGGCACACGTTATTCTGCTATTTTTTAATGTGATTTCAATAAAAAAAATTGGGGTAAGTCACCCCTATCACTTAGGGGTATGAAAAATAGATATTTGCCGATTCACCTTCTTAATGTGCTTACAAAATTTCATGAGAATCGGACAAGTCGTTTCGGAGGAGTACCTACGGGAACGAACACACTGTCACGAGAATTTTATATATGTATAAGATTATCGTTAACAAACATCCGTAACATAATTAATTAGGTAGGCAATTTATTATAATTAGCTTAAATTGTAATAATTTCCTTTCTTTAAAGCAAGATCAATTTGTGGAATGTGTGCTGGTGTTTATTATACTTATGATATGTTCGCATGATAAACTGTTTTATTATATCAGATACTACGAACTAATAACAATTTAATTAACCACATTGTGAAATAGGTAATGGACGATGGAAAACAAACACTCAAACAGCAATAAATTGATACTGTACAAATAGGAGTACACTATTGACTACAAAGTTAATTTGTTTTTCGTTGCATTAAGTTTATACATATTATAAGTTTATATTCTATATTAAAAGTT
>NJDD01002105.1:60521-76662 GCA_002245505.1 Calephelis nemesis
CAGGCATTTGTGTGATGAACATTTAGATGTCTGCATTTCCGGGTCTGGGTGTTTATTAAATTTATTCTTGTTACTAAAGTATTTCTATGTATTAGAATCGTTGATTGATACCCATAACACAAGCATATAGGTAATTTGCTTACTTTAGGGTTAGATTTAATTTGTGTAACTTGTCTAGAGATAGGTATTATTATTTATTTATTATAGGTTACAGATATTAGTTATGTTATTAGTTAGGTACCTACCTACCTATATCAAGTTGTAGATAAATAGTTAAGTGTTGTGTTTTTGTATCATAATATGCAAAAGGTTAGTTAGTTTATAAGGTTTAATAATAATAATAATAATAATAATATCTTTATTGTACACAAAACGTTATCACAAACATAAACATAAAGATAATACAGTACAGTGGGCGAGCTTATCTCCAGCAACAGAGATTTCTACCAGCTGACCCGTAAAAAGGAAAAACAGAATCAAACATAAACGTAGACAAGGTTTATTATATTTATCTCAGTTACTGATTGATAAAACATTTCGAAATGTCTCGTGTAAATTCAAGTAGGTACCTACCTACCCTTTGGGATTATTTTATAAAACTAATACTAAAGACAAAAAGGTCAAATGTCGAGTTTGCGGTGTTTCGTATACCTACCTACCTAGTTACAAAGGCACTACCGGAAATTTAAAAGCCCACTTGAAAAAGAGACACTTGGATGCGTATTCGAGGCTCATGTTTGCCATAAATGCCACAGGAAATAAGTGCGACATTAGCTGTAGGCTCAACAAAATCAACGACATCAGCAGCGACTACTTCGATGGCGACTATAAGTACGACAATGACCCTGACGCCGACACCAACTCCATCCATATCCACGGGTACGCGACAGTAAACAATACAAGTACATAATTGGACCTCCCGTCCCGACCTGAGTCTGACACACTCCCGCTATATTATGTGTGAATTACGCTTCAAACAGTCAAATTGACTAATCAATCAGTCACGAACTGATCTACCTATCTCATTCCAAACACATGCAGCTAGTCCTAAGTCTGCTAGAAGTGTGAAGGAAAGTTCATTGACATCGATATTGTTAAGTTTATTTACGCATTTTGCTTGTAAATAGGTAGGTAGTATGTACCAAATGGGTATATATTTTTATGCAAAACTTACTAAAACAAATACCTATTTCAGTAAATACCTATTACTTTATTTGTAAAAGTAACCATTAAATATCTGTAATACACTCAATGTGCCTACGTATCTCCAAATCCAGACAGATTTGAAAATAATAAATTACAATAATATCATGTTATGATACGATATACAGTTTTAGCTAACATCGTCTTATAGGTTTGATGTTACCAAATACAAACCGGTTCACCAATATATAGTTTCAGAAAATATATAGTTTCGGAATCCGATACCGGATATCGATATATAGTTTCGATTCGATATCTTAAAAACCCTATATTACACACTCCTATGTTGTAGCTGTAGGTAAATCAGATGCAAACAAAAGAGAATCTACAATATTGTATATACTAGTGGCCCACCGCAGCTTCGCACGGGTATAAAATATACCTGTCTCTTCAATCACTTTATCTATTAAAAAAAACGCAAGAGCCAATCGCCGCACTCCCCCGTTCCATGATTACTATGAAATAATTGCGCTCTAAAGTAAATGTCTTAAGCGACAATCACTATTTTTGACAATATAAAAGTAATTTGAAAAAAAATATAAAAACTGAAACACTTATCTCTTAGGTATAGTACCTACTTATCTATGTTTATGTTAAATCGGGTGTCGATATTTTCATAATTGAAGTAGACAGTTGGGTATTGCTTTCAAATAGGGTTAACTTTTTGATTTTTATCTATCAAGCAAAGTGAAATGACTGTATTTTTGAAATATAAATGTTAATTTTAATTATTTTTGTCACTAAGATCCATGATTGCTTTGTATGAAAAAAACATTAAAATGCTGACGTATTTTAGCATACATACCCTTAACGCACTGTCTCCACTCTCTAAGTATGATATGACTATTTTCAATGTTTTCTTCTATGCTTCATTTATAAAGAACTAGCGGCCCGCCCCGGCTTCGCACGGGTATAAAATATACATATACACCTTCCTCTTCAATCACTTAATATATAAAAAAAGACCGCACCAAAATCTGTTGAGTAGTTTTCAAGATTTAAACATACAAAGGGACATAGGAACAGGGGAAGCGACTTTGTTTTGTACTAATATGTAGTGATAACTAATTTAAAATTTTCTTTAATTCAACTATTTCGAAAATAAAGCGAAACAAAACTTTGGCCATAAATAATTAGGTTAAACCATTTTTGTAATGAATCCTAACTTCAGTTTACCCCAAATTAAAAGCAATTTTCAGTGAAAGTTTCGCATTGCGTACGTGATATTCGTTAATTTTGTTTGATTAATGCAAAATATTTTCATAACTTTTAGTAGGTGTAACCAGGGTAGACTCCTGAAAAACCAGGGCCGTTTATATTATCACTAAATGTTGCCTCTATGGTCTAGCGGTACGGGTGTTGGACATGACTGCATGAGGTCTCGGGTTCGAATCCCGGGTCGGCCAACGGAAAGAAAATTGGATTTTTCCAATTTTCTAATAAAAAAAAATGTTGGTCGGGATTGGAAATGTGCCCGATTGGCGATAGGCTTGCCACCTATTACATTATGGGACTTAGTGCCTCTGCCTACCTCTTCGGGGATATGGGCGTGAAGATACTTTTTTTTTAATGTTGCCCATGGCTACACGGGCTACACCTACATATTAAAACCGTTTGCTGTGTACAGTACATAGGGTGCATAAGTCATTGCGTCGTGGAAGATTGACAAATAAATACACATTAACAATGCCAATTTAATGAATTTTATTGACGTAATTGAGGAATACAATTTTAATTTTCGATATTAATTCACAATTAAAATAATGCAAAATTTAGGATCCCAAATATAGTGTCAAAGCTCCACGTGTTTATCATATTTAAATTCATCATAAAAATTTACGAATATGTTTGATATTTTCCATCGTCGTCGCTTGGTAAAACTTCCAAATATTTATATTTAACCGGTAAGTGATACGTAAAACAGTACAAGTGTTTCTTCATTTAAAAATATGAGTATTCACGAATATTGTAAAAAAATTATCAAAAAACGTTTAAGAAATGAAAATTTTATTAAGGCTGGTTATTATCTATAATTTCTATATCTAGGAAAACGTAGGTATAATGCATCGAGATTAATCCTAGTTTAAAAAAAATTAGACCTTTAAATAGTATTCTTGCAGATACAGAAAATGTACAACTATCATGAAAAGAAATCAAGAAACGCGTCAAAAGGATAAACACATTTAGGTAAGTTATTCATCATCATTAGCCGGAGGATGTCCACTGCTGGACATAGGCCTCCCCCAAAGAACGCCACAAGTCACGGTCACCGGCTGCTTGTATTCAGCGACTCCCCGCGTGGTCCACNNCCAACACTACCTCCTCCGATGCGGGGCCGCCACTTGAGAACCTTTCTTCCTCAACGGTAGTTGGTTCTGCGAGCAATGTGGCCTACCCATTACCACTTCAGCTTGATAACTCTCTGAACTATGTCGGTTATTCTCGTTCTCTTGCGGATCATCAAATTACGGACCATATTTCGTAGAGAAACACCGAGCATAGCTCTCTCCAAGCACGCTGAGCGACTCTGAGCTTATTTAAGAGGCCCACATTTAACGGCAAAGTCTCAGCTCCATATGTCATCACCGGTAACAGGTAAATTATTAATTACATTTAATGGTGCGGTCGTAATTGTCCCTGGATTAACTTTGGCTTAGAATAGGATTTAGGATTTAGCCCACGTGCCTGCATTATCGTTAAATCCACCAAAGAAAATATACGAATATCATGGAAAGTAATCAAGGAACGCATCAAAAGGATAGAAACATTTAGGCAGGTTATTAACGGTATCTAAGGATGCGGTCGTAAACCCTCAACCCTCGCTTAATTGGATCCAACGGGCTTGCGGTCTTCCTGTGTGGTGTTTTTGTTTTTTGCGACGCAGCTGATGACTTTCAACATTCCTAAAAGCGGTAATTTTAGAACTTAGATAAAAAACAATATGGATCTTTTTGAATAGGCGATTTGAAGGCACGCGAACTTGTGTTATTACATACATTTAAGAGATTTTTAACCGACTCCAAAAAGGAAGTTTGTGTATTTTTCTTTTATGTTTGGTACGCGATTGCTCCGTCAATAGAGAAATGATTTTTATGGTTCTTTTTTCGAAGGTAGGACTTGATTCCTCCTCCGAATCAAGTAGTTAATATTTTTTAGTAGTTTTAAATCAATTTTAGATTAGTTACTTGACCAAAGAATCATAATTTAAAAGTAGCAAATGTTTAGATTTAGATTTATATTCTTTCACGAGAAACAGTTTATAGACAAAGTTGGAGTCGTAAAAGTTTGTAGATTTCCCAATAGATGCCCAGAGACAAACTGTCCTTTTTTACTTTGTGTACTTTACAATATCGTTACAATTTACGATAAAACTTTATACTTCACAAACTTTAACTCTTTTTTTATGTGTCAGTTTAGCGAAACAGTAGATAGGTTTCTGATGGTAAGAGACAACGTGGTTTATAGACTAGATAGGCTAGATAGGTCACACTAAATAGGCCACGTTATGCCTATAGACTAGAAAAGTTAGATAGGTCTCTACCAAAAGACCACTGGTGGTAGAAAGATGTCCAACAACATTTTTAAGATATTTTCTTCACATACACAATTTCATTCTAACTTTTAATTTATAGGAAACTTGCTTGTACTCGTTTTATAAAACGATTCAATTGTTTTTTTTTATGATATTGGAAGGCAAATGGTCCGTTGACACACTGAGGCTGGGATGTTGAGTCTCGAGCAAAGGTAAGTTTACCGGCTACCGTATCTTTTGAACCGGAACACGTCAACGGCAAGCAATAACATTACGTTGGCAGGCGGTAAGAAGGTGGTACTAAAAATTGGAGATTGGAACATGGGTCATGGTTGGCGATAGGCTTGCTACATATCACATTGTGAGACTTAATATCTTCAGCTAGTTATGGGTTGGGTTGTTCCTGTACATGTTCAGGGATATGGGTGTGGAGATATTTTTTTTTTCTTATAAAAATGAAAACAATGATTTACCTACTGCTTGCTACTTATTCACAAATTTCGGATAAATCAAATTGTAAAGTAAATTGCGTAGCTTGGATATCAAAAACCTTTTACTTTAAAAGGTTTAACGCAGTAAATAACATTATAAATCTTGTAGGTATGTCTGTACGTTTTACGTTTTCCTATTATTTGAAATAGGCCAAGCGGAATATTTCACCTTTAACTGACATATTATTGCTTGGTAAATAGGTTCTGACTTTTGAAGATATAATTCAAAAAAAGATGAAATTTTTGTGTTAAAAGTTCTGATTTGAACACATTCAACACACAAGATTCATCCTCAACATGAATCTTAAACTGCATCTTGCTAACATTATAAATGCGAAAGTTTGTGAGTATGTATGTACGGATGTTTGTTAATGAATGAATGAATACACTTAATTATGCACCAAAATTTACAAAACAATACACACTCTTTCACTTATAATAATATTTAACTTAGCTTCCGGTAAGTCCAATTCATTCTTAGCGCACTATTTTGTCTGTTTTGTTACGCCATAATACGTATACATTTTTGGCGGAAAATTGCAAATGAAATAATTTTATTAAATTTTTTTAATTAAAAGATATTTAACTAATATGTCTTTTATCTATCAAAAACTGCAAAGCGTTCAAAGCAAGAAACAGTTTACACTTTACAGTACAATTATTTAACACTGCAGATCAAGCGCTGAATGAAATAAAGTGTCTTATAATATCACACACAACGTTTAACAGTTCAGCCTTTAAATGATTAGTCTGATTCCATTCAAGTTAATTGTGATAAAATATCAAATACACGCTACGAAAGACGCTACAAGTACAAAGTACATACAAAGTTTTACGCTTGTCGTAGCGTTAAAGCGCTGGCGATGAAATGTTACGTTATAGCTATCCGTCTTACGAATTTTTGTTTTACGAGGTCACGTGTCCTGACGCATGTTTAGAAGCTTTTACTCATTCCAAAAAAGTGCGCAACGCCGCTAAAGAAGTTTTCACTTAAAAAAAATGTGTGCGTGTACTAGCGTACACTCGTAAGAAGTGAAGTGAAACTTCTTTATGACGTTATTTTTCAAAAAATTATTTACTATATGCAACTTTACAGAAATTGGTTAAATAAAGTTTATTGCTAATCCCTGCTCCGCTGGAGAAAGTATACTTCGAATCACGCGTGGTAGGGATAAGAACAAAGATGGCGCGTAACGGAAAAATGTGACGCGTAACGAAAAAATGTTACACTAAAATTTTTTCCAACCCCGATAAAGAAGTTTCACTTCAAAAATAGATTCGTTTGTAATCTTACTACCAACCTTATAACAAAATAGTAGCTGCAATTTATGGCGAAAACATGATCAATCATATTACTATCTAATGTTTAAGCTTGCTGCAAGCTTTACCACCTATAATAACTGTACCGCTTATTACATTTTGTTTATTTCTGAAATTATATCCTGAAATTATACTCCCAGACTCAATAATAATTTTATGATCGTCATAACAAAACCGTCGACATTTGCTTTCATATTTCTCTTTTATTTTTATGTGCACATAATAATTTTGTATCGACTGAATGATGTACTTTAGAATAAAAATAAGATTATGGAAGAATTTTTAGCCTACGCACGCTAATAACGCTAATATATAAATACGCTAATATATTAATAACTAAGTGCAGTAAAACTACTAAAACCGATTTCATTTTATATCATTCGTTTTCATCATTCGCGATTTTATCATTCGTTTTTCAAAATATAGCTAATGAATCCGAGGTGATCCCATAAAAATTTTATCAAAATCATACTAGTAAAACATCAATGAATCAATGATGATGCCGCCTACATAAACAAAAAAATATGCATTATAAACGTTTACTCAAAAGTCACTAGTTTGATAATGACATACTTTATATAGGATTACCTCAAAACCATAATCTACCTTTAAAAAAACCTTCAAAATTAGCTGTTCATAATTTACCAAGTAATCGAATAATAAAAAAAGCATTGGATCGAATTGAAAACCTCCTTTTTAAAATATAGATTTAAAAATCAATATAAAGCTTGAGTTATAGCAATGAAATATTTATTTGATTATTAATCTTTTATATCCTTATTGAGATAATCGCTGTTAGATTATGAGATGCCATAATTAATAAAAAACATATTTACATATTATTAAGCGCCCTGATCCAAAAAAACAGACAATATTTTTCACATAAATACCTGTTTTTGTATGAAATCGAACCAGAGCCAATGATTGGTAGAGTTTGGCTTTTACCGAAACCCCACGAACAATGAGGCAGTCATTTTTTTAGACTATGTTTATATACCTATAACTATTTTTATTTCTCATCTTGATGGCGGTCCACTATCCTGCGATTTCTCACCTCACCCTATACCTTTGTGAAACCAGATACGACAGAGGAACCTCCAATAAAATGGCGAACTCAATCTTTAAAATTCGGTAACGCAACTGTGATACTCCTGATGCTGTGGGTGTCCGTTGGCGGTAGTGTTCAATTTTGCATCAGGTGACCGACATAACTGTTTACCACCTCTTTTATAAAAAAATACTAGATGGTAGAGATATTGGGCGACTAGACTAGATGCTCCTATGTGTCCACCTTTTTCTGCTGTTTAATTTTTTTTATTATGGTTTGGTATAGTCTAGTATAAGAGATAGGAAAACTTGGTTCCATCTCTTTTGTTTGTGTAAGAAAATTTAAAAAAAATCTCATAGTTTCCTCGCAGTCGAACAGGATCTTACGTCCTTCTCCTGGTTCTAAGATCCCTCTACATCAATTTTCAGTCAAAAAAGCCTTCTTGAGTTGTTAACAGTGTAAACTAACACGATTTTCTTTTAAATATAATGTTAATACCTTATTAAGTTTTCTCTAATATATAAGCATCAAAACTAGTAAGCCGCCTACCTCTATATGTATGTGGATGAAGGCGAACAAGCAAACGGATTTCCTGATGGTAAAAATATCACGCTACCTAGTGACACCAAAGGTGGTAATGGTGCGTCGCCAACCTGAGGCCGGGATGTTAGGCCTCGAGCAAAAGTAAGTTTACCGGCTACTTATACCTCCGAACTGGAACACGTCATGGCAAAGTCTGACGTTATGGCGGTGGTACCAATCCGGGCGAGTCGTTGCGAAACTCTACCACTTAGTTAGATGTAACGGTGTTAGTGACAGTAAGCCTATGCTCGCCTTTTACGAGCTGCCTGGCAGAAAGGCAGATGGTCTATTCTGCAAAGGAGTGCGGACCAACACAGGGAAAACTTAAACTAGTAGCGACTTAAACTAGTAGGTACTCTATATGTTTGTGGTTGGATTGTAGGTTATGTACTGTACCATTAACGGTATAATTTATGCTATATAAACTTTATAGCTTGTGCTGTAAACGACAATCGTCGGCGGCTAACACCACAAATGCACTATATGTTACTCAAGTTTCAACCGACAAAGCATTTGCGGCATAGCATAGCGGCAGGCGACAGTGGACAGGCTGCACGCGCCAGTGGAATTATAACTGAAGCAATCACTTACAGGTTACGATACCAACTCTCCGTCAAATACGTTTCTGGCTTTTCACTGATCTCCGAAACATGATTCTGCATAAATATGGCAATGTATAACAACATTGTTTTTTTATTAAAAGCACATTTTTATATTACATTGTCACGTTATTTCAAACAGTCAAAGAAAAAATTCTTCACACACTTTTAAAGTAACTAAGTGGCGATGTGAAAAGTATACATTCTAATAAGGAAATTTTTTTATTTCTTTGTAGTTAGGTCTGCGCCAACGCCTTCACTACATAGTATAAAACAAAGTCGCTTTCTCTGTCCCTATTTCCCTTTGTATGCTTATATCTTTAAAACTACGCAACGGATTTTGATGCGGTTTTTAATAGATAAAGTGATTGAAGATAAAGGTTTATATGTATATTTTATACCCGTGCGGTGCCGGGGCGGGACGCTAGTTTCAATATAAAAATAATAGCCATCAACTTTTCAAAAAAATCGTATAACTTCGTAATAAGTTTAAAAAAAGATAAAATTGATACATGTTTTTGGTTGTCCAACGTATCGTTACCCTATTTTAAATAGGTTTTCTGAAATCGGAATCGGGAGGGTCAGGGTCTTCTCTTTTGGGGTGATGTAATCGACCCCGCGGTGTATTGGTCCGGTGTTGGCGTTGACTGCATGAGTGCCCAAGGCTCGAATTCCGGATGGAGCAACTTAAAGTGTGTTGTCTAGGTTTTTAATCAAAACAACGTTTGCCGTTGAAAAATACCCGTTAGACGATTCTTTTGCCACCTTTAGCTAATCGTATTTAGATACTCTGGTTGTACCTATGCTTACTTCTTCAAGGGTGCAGGCGTAAAGAGTTTTTTTTTAACTTGTACTAAGCGTTAAACTGTAGGTTTTACCTGGTATTTACCTATTATTGTGTACGCGTGGAACCTCGACCATCAAATAGATTTATTCGAGTGTGTACTCACAGCCTAACCATAGATCACAGTGGGAACCTGTTGACCTAGATAGATATATAGTTACATTCGTTGATCAATAGTGTAAAGCTAATAGCACACTGTCGAGATTAATTATTACTGTATTTTGATTGCTTTGTCCTGCCAAAGTGAACCGTTTACACTCTTTCAACAGACTACATAATACCTTTTTTGCGTTTGTTTTGTTAAACGGTTAAGTACTCCAATAATATTTTTTTATGATATTGGAGGGCAAACAAGCAGGCGGATTCCCTGATGGTGAGAAATTTACGCCGCATAAGTGGTAATGGTGCGTTGTCAACCTAAGACCCGGGTTTTAGGTCTCGAACAAAAGTAAGTTTACCGGCTACCTAATCCTACGAACCGGAATACGTCGTCGGCAAGTGCTGACGTTATGGCGACAGAAATAGATAATGCGGTGGTACCAATCCGGGCGAGTCGCTAAGAAACTCTACCACCTAGTAGGATGTCACGGTGTTAGAGACGGTAAGCCTATGCTCATCTATTACCAGGTGCCTGGCAGGTAGGCAGATGGTCTATTATGTAAATGAGCCCGGACCAACACTCGGAAAATGTTATATTTATATTACCAAAATGTATCGTTTATGTCCAAACACGATGGGATGACGGTGAACATTTTAGGAGTTCCTATGACAACCTTCCATCTTCATCGTCAGATCTACAAAACATTGCATTTTCATTGAAGTCATGAGAACTCTTCTAAAATGGAGTTTAAAATTTTAATCCGATTAAACACCCTTAAGTACTAACGTAACGTAAATATTAGATTAAAATCGTGGTCAATCTTTTTTTCGAAATAAAGCTAAGATTTCAGAAAGCCCCTTCATCGAAAATCGTCACAATAGGTGAAGTAGTGCATTAAAGATAACTAGTCCGCTATCTTAAATATTTAACATGTCCATAAAATCTAAACCCATAGAATTAAGCCACATAGGCCTACTCATCTAGCGTCACTCCAAATCTACACGTACGAGTACCTACGCCTAACATATCCACAAAATTTCAGTTCTTCAAAATAGAATTTGCAAGTTGCCAACCGAATAAATATATATTTTTTACCCCAGATAGATAAAAGAGGAGTTATAAGTTTGACTTGTTTCTGTGTCTGTGTCTGTCTGTTTTTTTTAAATTTGGAAGCGTTTTTCGGAAGTCAAAGCGGATTTTTGTAGCTGACGTAATCGAGATGTTTCTGAGCTTAATTAAATTTAGATTTTGTCAAAGATTACTAATTTTTTAAATTTTAGCATTACATACGTTAAAAGTACTTACATACCAACTCATTTTTAACTTTCATTCCTTCAAAATAATATATTTTTATTGCAACCTTCAATCGCTGTCGAATCTCTCCACGTAAACCCTGATTATGGGAAAATATGACGTTATGGTTATATTTTAGATTACCATCCTACCAAACACATTGTTCCATAAACGTGGCGTATGTCGACCAACATATTTACACTTTCTTTATAGTTATAACACCTGTAATATCTAAGTAAAATTCAAATTCAGAATTTACTAGGTGGTAGAGTTTCGCAGCGACTCGCCCGGATTGGTACCACCGCCTTACCTATTCCTGCCGCCATAACGTCATGACGTGTTCCGGTTCGGAGGGTAAGGTAGCCGGTAAACTTACTTTTGCTCGAGGCCTAACATCCTGACCTCAGGTTGGCAACGCACCATAACCATCTTTGGTGTCTCTAGGCGGCGTGACTTTCTTACCATCAGGAAATCCGTCTGCTTGTTTGCCTTCCTATAACATAAAAAAAACCAACACTAATAGCTACCTATAACACTACTAACAGTTAGTAAAAAAACTTTTTTTTTTCATTTTCTCTGCAATATCCCCGGTTTTTCTTTTCATAAGCACCTTCTCCCTTATTTCATGCAAATCGTATAGTGCAAGTGATAGGAATGTAGTAGTTACTAGAAGTACCTATATTTTTTTCTTGAGTGCTTATAATAATCGCCTCTGTGGTCCTGTGGTAGCATTGACTACGTGAGGGTAAAATGTTCGAAAATCGAAAAGAGTTTTTTTAATCTTATATATATAAAAATGAATCCCCATTTCACTTGGTCGTCACATCACGCTTAAACGGATGGACCAATTTTGGTAATTCTACAAATTTTAAAGAAAGAAAAGCACACAGATGGCATTTTAGTACAGGGAAAATTCTAGAATAAAAATACTTTGCTAATTCTTTTTTTTCATTAGTTATCCGGAAAAGCTGCTTATGAAAAAAAAAACTGGAAAATCTGCAGACAAAATTTTAAAACAATGCTTTAATCTATACAAACTGTTAATACCTACCTATTAATGTTAAGCGATATGAAGTTCATCGGGTCGGCTAGTTTTTTAATAAAACCAGAGATTTAATATATATTGTCTTTGATAAAACTGACGCTACCCGCGGAGTGAAAAAATACTCGGTTTTCCATTGAGGGATTAAGTATCTTTAGCTAATCGTGATTTGCTCTGCCTTCATCTTTGGGGATACAGGCGTGAAGATCCTTACATTTTTTCTTCTAATACCAATAATCTGAATTCCCTTCAGATCAGAGAACGTAAATTTGCCATCTGGACCATAAACACGCCCAAGGTTCGCGGAAATTCTGACGTCATAATATCTGTAACGGCGCGGCCCATTAAGTTCCAATCCCATTTTATTACCGTAATATTAGGGCTTATCTCCATGAGCGTATGCTATCGTATAAAAAATCCTGTTTACGATACAGTTTTCTCAGAGCCTAAGCCGTTCCAAGCTGTTGTATTGTTTCCTTTCTCTAAAATTGCCAAAATATTCACTTACTTAGACTCTACATCATATTTTTTATGATATAGGAAGGCAAACAAGCAGAGCAATTTCCTGGTGGTAAGAAATTCACGCCATCTAGAGACATCGATGTGGTATTGTGCGTTGCCAACCTGAGGCCGAGATGTTAGACCTCGAGCAAAAGTAAGTATACTGGCTACCTTACCCTCTGAACCTGAACACGTCAACGGCAAGCACTCACATTATGGCGGCAGGAATAGGCAAGGCGGTGGTACAAATCCCCAAACATCAGCTAGGTAGTCTTGGATGTTCTAGCTATACATTAGTATACCCTCATTGTTCTTTGGGTCAATGTATTAGTCTTTTAAAACCACGAGCATTAAGAGCTCTTTATGTAAGAGCTACTCGAAAGTAGAAGCCATAAAATCTGCTGCGGTTAACAAAATCAACATGCAATATCCTTTTTTATATGATGAAATAAACAACGGGTAGAGAGGCATACTGTCCTAGCCATGTTGAACAAAAGTAAATCAACATTACGATTGATTTCTTGACAAAATGGTAAATTTAAAAAAAATAGTTTTTATTTACTGCGATTTCCGAAACCCTTTTAAGAACAAAAGTATCTTCATGCCTAGATCCCCGAAGTTTGCCAGCTTGATTATAAATATAGGGGAAGGTTGCGATCATTGGACCGGCTCTTTCATTGGACCACCTAATTTTTTCAAAAACTATGCGTGTCACAGCAAGTTGAATGCGTTCATAGGCAACAGTACTGATACCCTTGTCCCCCCGCTAAACCTAAGTGCGCTCGAGACGCGTGGCAAGTAGTGACGGGAGTATATGTGTTAGCGGTGACCGTAATATAAAAACCGTGCCATCAAAAAAATGATGTAAGTACTATTGTATTTCTTCATATTTGATGATTTTATTATATCAAATAGCACATTTATCTGTGCTCACATAGATTATGAAGTTTTGTAACAAATTTTGCACGATTTTTAATACTTGCTTTCGTTCTGTTTATATACCTAATTTCCATCAATGGACCACTATGGTGACGCCACTATTGGACCAGTCCAATCAAAGAAACTTACTGAATTACCTATTTTCACTTAGTATAATCCTAAGAAATGTTTTTGACTTTGTGAATTTCGTTTACATTTACTTGATACACATAAAAAAAATTAAATATATGTATGTCAACTGCAGCAATATCGGAAATGCAATATCATAATCAATAAACACCTAAAGATTTTCGTATTGTGTAGGTATATTATTATTTAACGTATTTCATACTTACCTAACTTTTTGTTACAATTAGACTTTATTTCTAAATTTCTGATTGTCGGCAGAGAAAGAAAAGAGAAATATTATTGTTGGAATGAAACTAGTATGAATCGTTAAGAAAAAAACTATTGGAATAAACGAAGCGAATCGAATCCATGGTTTACCAAAAGATACATTAAAAAGAAGATTGAACGGGAAAAACAAAAAAGCTTTCGAAGAAGTAGAATATTAGGATGTTACAAAAACTATTGAATAAAAAATTTTTTTTATATTATGTTTCACTTACTCACATTTGATGATTTGATTAGTCATTGGACCGTTAATACAAATATTTCTAAGTCCAATGATGGCAACTTAGTGGTCCATTCAAGGTAACGGTGGTCCAAAGAAAGCAACTCCTCATTGAAGAGTTATGTTAGTATATTTCCAAAACCTATCAACTTTCATTACCAATAATTTATATACCATTAATTTACATACACAGCATCATGTCCCTACAATTGGTTTTCATTTTTCGATGATATTTCATGAGAAATTACTTGATAAATTTAAGTGGTCCAATCACAGCAACCTTCCCCTACATAAAGGATCGAAATCTTTTAAAATTTTTCCGCATAAAATTGTAAAGAATTAATAGTAGTATATTCTAACGACTTTTTGACAAACAAAACATACCTACATCTGAAAAACGGAAGAAAGTTTTAATTAATTAATTATAGTGCAGGTAAGCTGAAGCTCGTTGTAACGAAATATGCTTTTCTATAATCCCTACACAGTTTTAATGAGAGAATATGTTTCACACTTTTCAAAGCTAAAAATATTTCTGGTTTTCAAAATACGCTGAAATATGTACCCGTCGAAATATGTATCCAAAATTTGAAACAAAGTCGTCCAGCTATTTAGAAGAACTAAGGTGAATATCACATTTTTAAATATTTATGCATTATGGGATAATTGAGGTAAGCTAATAATATCTTAGTAGTTTAAATTTTATAAAAACAGGCAGACTTTTTAGTCCAGTAAAAAGTTATATGAAACCATGATCTGACCAGTTTTGGCGCAATGAGTAAAAATGTGTTCATTAATACTTAAATAATGATATTATAGACTAGAGAAAGATAAAGACATACTATTCCAAATGTGATATGAGAATGAACAAGCGCTCGGATCTCCTGTTGGTAAGTTTGTAGTCATCGGAAATCTTCTACTATCTTCATGAAAATTTTCGAAATGGTTTTTTCTAACGGTGTCTTTTACACCTTAATGCACATACAATATGTACTCTTAGCAGATGGTATAAATTTTATAAAAAGGCCTAAACTAAGTCTAAAAGATATTTATTTTATGTTTTTTTACGTTATAGGAAGGCAAATAAGCAGACGAATTTCCTGATGGTAAGAAATTCACGCCGCCTAGAGACACTAAAGGTGGTAATGGTGCGTTGCCAACCTGAGGTCAGGATGTTAGGCCTCGAGCAAAAGTAAGTTAACCGGCTACCTTACCCTCCGAACCGGAACACGTCATGACGTTATGGCGGCAGGAATAGGTAAGGCGGTGGTACCAATCCGGGCGAGTCGCTGCGAAACTCTACCACCTAGTCAGATGTCACGGTGTTAGTGATGATAAGCCTATGCTGCTCGCCTTTTACGAGCTACCTGGCAAGAAAGGCAGATGGTCTATTCTGCAAAGAAGCCCGAACCAACACGGGGAGATGTATTCATGTTCATTCATTCATTCATTATGTGTCATACTAATGTTATAAAAGCAAAAGTGTGTTTGTTCTTCTTTTGAAAAGCAACAGAGCGATACAATAGTACGATTTATAATGCACTAGTGGCCCAACCCGGCTTCGCACGGCAATGAAATATAAATATATACCTTCCTCTTCGATCACTTTATCTATTAAAAAAACCGCGTCAAAATCCGTTGCGTAGTTTTAAAGATCTAAGCATACAAAGGGACAAGGGAAACGAATTTGTTTTATACTATGTAGTGATAAATAGTTACGTGGCTGGGGATTGATATAGGCTACTTTTTGTCCCCATGTATTAACGGGTTGGGGCGGGAGAGCTAAATAATACAAGACAGAATAGCCGCGGGCAACATTCATTTAATCAATAATTATCTCTGGTCAAATTACATGAATGGATATAATTGCACGTTTACGTAAGCAAATTCATTATTCACTCGTGATATAGGTATTATAAACACTACAGAAATCGCCTCTGTGGTCTAGCGGTCCGGGTGTTGGACTTGACTGCCTGAGGTCCCGGGTTCGAATCCCGGGTCGGCCAACGGAAAGAAAATTGGATTTTTCCAATTTTC
>NJDD01002105.1:101855-120566 GCA_002245505.1 Calephelis nemesis
TGTTACTATTAGTATTGACAAAAGACAATCCCGCTGAGTTTCTTTCGCCGGATCTTCTCAATGTGTGGCCGAGATTCCGATCCGGTGGTAGTTTACATAAAATGTCGATGTGCACAAGTACCACTTGTACGGTCCTCGTGAACAAAGTATTTTTCAGATTCTGATTCTGATTCTGAAAGAGAATGACTATATAATATGAGAAAACAATAAAAATGTGAAGAGTAAAAGAAAATTACGCTACCGGCTCCGAAAATATTCGATACGTTTCCAGAATATAATAAATATTTTATTTGATCACTAAAGCCAATATTAAAGAGAATGACCATATAATATAAGAAAATAATAAAAATGTAGAGACAAAAAGAATGTTATGTTACCGGATGGTTACCGGCTTCTATAATGTCAGCTACATTTTTAGTGCGTTCGTCCCTGTTCGTTTACCCTCCCATCGTAGATAAATCCTATTAATATTATAAATGCGAAAGTTTGTATGTATGGATGTATGGATGTTTGTTACTCTTTCACGCAAAAACTCAAAGCCGATTACGATGAAATTTGGTATGTAGGTAGCTGAAGACCCAGAATAACATATAGGCTACTTTTTATCCCGGAGTTCCCGCGGGATTGGGACTTACGCGGGTGAAACCGCGGGGCGCAGCTAGTATTACAATATATTGAAGCTGAGACCTCCCCTGTTAAAAACCGAAATCTTTCGTAGATAACCCTGAAGTATTTGGAAACATGCTGTATATGCCTTCTTTATTTTTGATGAAAGTGTATTTTGTGATAATGATCAAGAAATGGTAGAGAGCATGATTATGATCAGTAGTAATCTCGTACATGACTATTTATCAATAATTAATAAATACCTCGAAACAAATAACTGATTGATCTGACATCTGATCAAGTTAAATTAAGGGAAGTAAAACTACAAAAACCGACTTGTACTATTTCATTGGTTACACTTCACGATTTTCTTTCTTATTTTAGGTTTTGCCTTCACGTTAGTAGGTATTTTGCCATTAGTCAAGTAGAAATTTGCATCAAATTTTAAATAAATTTTAATCAATTATAATAATATAATTAGTCATAAGTCATCAGTAAGTCAAGTCAGGCTCTTGGTTAAAGCGGTGGCCTCATTACTCAAGCTCATGTAATGAGATTTGGAGGCAACGAGGAAATACACGATACGCTAATTTGTTTATGATAATTTCATTTGTGCACTTTAACTGAACAAAATTAATTAGTAATTTAGTTTGTGATTTTTGTAAACTAAGTTTTTGTATTGTGCACTGTATGTTCTACATTTCTTTTATGCATTCTCACTATTTCGGGTTTGCTGGAAGAAATCTCTTTTAGAGATAAGCCCGTTTTTTGTATAATTTTACATTTTTACTTGTTTTTTTGATTTTTGTATACAATAAAGAATTAAAGAAAGAAAAATTGCACAAAATGCCACCAAAATTAAATAATTTTACTCAATATCAACACGAAATTCAATAATTATGAAAAAACTTCGACCATCTTTTCTCTCGATGGAGCCAAAACTCCATCACGAAATGATGATTCTTTTTTCGAAAGATGTTGCCGAAATGGTTACACATATAGCTTCGATATCTGACTAGTTTTTGAGTTATACTTAATATTGCAAACATTATTTTTCAAGTGATTTTGACATTTAAGTGAAAAATTTATGCACAAATACCTCTAGTCAAATCATGATCAAACAAATATGGGGCCACCTCAGAATCATGACCTATTTTACTAGGAAAGAACCATTAATATTTTTAAAGAAAGAAACACTTGTACTGTTTTACTTATCACTTATAATTTATTACCTACTTTGTAATTAATAGCCTACCGGTTTCGCTTATACAGCATCATCAGGGCTAAAACTGTATAAGCGAAATCGGTAGGCTATTAATTACGAAGTAATAAATTATAAGTGATAAGTAAAACAGTACAAGTGTTTCTTTCTTTAAAAATATGAATATATGGAAGTTTTACCAAGTGCCGACGATGGAAAATATCAAATATATTAGAACCATTAATGTCGGTTGTCTATTGGCCGAATAACCGCGTAGCAAATATACAAAAAATAAAATAAAAAAACATGAAGTCGAATTAAGAACCGCTTGAGAGTCAGTTAAAAATTATATACTTGTGATGTAACATGGATGGTCAACGTGTAAATGAAATATTGTCAACGAATAAACGCCTAAGCCCAAAGCCTTACTTATTCCAGCCGCCATATAATGACAGTGTCCAGTTCCGGTTCGGAAGGCAGGCTTCGGAAGCTGGTAAACTTGCAAGTAAAGCCTAACTTTCGTGTGTGCAGTCTAAGTACCATAGCGCTTTCAACGTATAAAGAAGAGCAACGCAAAGCCTTTGTAAACCACCACCCACAGGTAAAACATCTATGGTATCTATGGCCTATGGGAGAAGGTTTTGTCTTGCCATTAATAATTTTTTTTTTATGATAATGCAAGTCAAACAAGCAGATGGATTTCCTGATGGTAAGAAATTCACGTCGCCTAGAGACACCAAAGGTGGCAAAGGTGCGTTGCCAACCTGAGACCGGGATGTTAGGCCTCGAGCAAAAGTAAGTTTAACGGCTACCTTACCCTCCAAACCGGAACACGTCACGACGTTATGGTGGCAGGAATAGGTAGGGCGGTGGTACCAATCCGGGTGAGTCGGTGCGAAACTCTACCACCTAGTCAAATGTCACGGTGTTAGTGACGGTAAGCCTATGCTCGCCTTTTACGCACTGCCTGGCAGGAAGGCAGATGGTCTATTCTGCAAAGGAGCCCGGACCAACACGGGGAAAACTATGTTAAAATGGCAAATACAACATAAGCTAAGTAGATAAATATATAAAAACAAGGTTTAGTGTATATTTTATACCTGTGCGAAGCAAGGGCTGGTCGCTAGTTATTTTATAAAATTGTTAGTTTACTACAATGCACCAATTTGCAGCTCATCTATCATTCATAAATGATGGACGCATTCTGTTTCCGAGCAAATTGAGTTTTACGCCGCACTCGGGGCCAAGACCCTCGCAATGTGTGAAGTTTAATGTACTTTCTTGAGATGTTTACTCCATCAGAAATTAATGGCCTCACGTCCCAGGGGATCATCGTTTTATAACGTTTCATCGATTTAGTTAATTGCTGTAACAATATACAAATGAAAATCGCTTAAGTAATTATTTTTACTTCAGTCCAAGCAGCGACATCTGAAGAATTCTATTATACCGTTTAATGAAGGATTATCGTACATCGCCTCTGTGGTCTAGCGATCCGGCGTCGGACTTGACTACTTGAGGTCCCGGGGTCGATCATGGGCATCAAAAAATTTAGAAAATATATATTTTGAAATTTCTTTTAAAAATAACGTTGTCCGGGATTGGATGTGTGCCCGGTTGGCGATAGGCTAGCCACCTATCACATTGTTTCATCGGCTAATCGTAGGTGACCTGGTTGTGCCTCTGTCTAACTCTTCAGGGATATGGGCGTGAAGATACTTCTATACATATCTGATGCCACCGGCAGTGTCACATAAAAAATAAGAAGACATACCGATACTGTGTAATTAAGGAACCTATCACTAGGCACGAGGTAGGTTAACGAAATATTTTTTTACGTCACAAGAAAGTGAACAAGAAGGCAGCTCTCCTCAGGGTCAGTCAGTGATAGGAGACAACTGTTGCTTTACCATGGTGTATATACCACCGATGTTAATGATGCTACTCGCCATTTTAAGGTCGGAAATTGACGCCAAGTGTGTCGCCAATGTTTGACGCTAAGTCGGCTACTCTAACTTCTAGCACAAAATATAAGGCAGGGCACTGGAATAGGTAAAGCAGTGCTATACTATGGTAGATATAAAATAAGCCTTCAATTTGCTAATTTCGCGTAAGCAGTGTAACTGTTGGGATGAGAAGTCCTGCAAATGGCACAAAATGTGACAAGCCTAACTAACGTTCCTACCACCCATCACTGCGACCAGACCACAAATAAGGTAAGAGCTCGGGAAACAATATAAATTTTCATTTGATGGTCCCATTAACATTAGTCAGGCTTGTCACATTTTGTGTCATTTGGAGGACTTCTTTCCTCAACAGTTACACTGCTTACGTGGAATTAAAAACACAAAAGCTGATTTTTCATATGTTACAATAGATTTCCGCACTATAACACCTGATTCAATAAAAAACCTATACTATGAAGTTAATACTACAGATGTTGCTAGTCTCCATTTTAAGGTTGAGATCTATGTATGTAATTGGCTACTCTAACCTCCAGCACGAAACAAAAGGATGAGCACTGATAATATACCGACAGGAATAGGTAAGGCGGTGTTACCAATCCGGATAAGCCTCCAAACAGTAGTCTCTCATCTAGTAAACATTTCGTAGCTTATGGCACTCGGATTTCATGTAAGAGAATAGTTTTCATGTCACTGATTCACTAAAGACTGCTAATTTTGCCACATTCTACTGAAGACTGGGTGAATGCTACAAAAAACTTTTGCAACAGTTTCTAGAAAAAAATGTAAATGTGAATACTAGTGGTAAAAAAATAAAAAATAACAATTGTGAATTCAGCATAAGGCCTCACGAACTTATATGCATACATACATAATATGTATAAATGCATATAAGTAATATAACGGCACTTTCCAAAAATATACTTTTTTGGAAAATGGTATTTTAAGATACAGCAATTTTTTCAGATATTATTCATGTCTTAAAACAAATATAATTACCGAGTCATTCTTATCTTTTTTTCTATTTCTGCTAGAGCTAACAAGTAGAGAATATCATTTTGTGCCTTTATAATTCAAAATCCCTGTATGCCAAAATTTTGACTTGGGCCCCTTATATTACTGAAGGTGCGAATTATCTCTACACCAAGTTTCATTCGTAACCCTTTTTATACAAACACGCCGGTTTCGGAGACTCTTGACACCACCCTCGGATAACATCCGAGTGATCTGATCGTGGAATATCAACTTTGGCCTTCCCGAGTCCCATCCACATTGCATTGCATATCTGCTTTGAAAATCTATCATCTGCGATCTCAGCATCATCATCATCCTTCATTCATCTTTCTCTGCTAAAAGGTATGCAGAGGCACAACCAGTGCACCAACGAATAGCCGAAGACACTAAGTCCCACAGTGTAATAGGTGGCAAGTCTATCGCCAACCGGGCCCATTTCCAATCCCGCAACCTTTTTTTATAAGAAAATTCGAAAAACACAATTTTCTTTTTGTTGCCCGACCCGGGATTCGAACCCGGGACCTTATGCAGTCAAGTCCAACAACTGAACCGCTAAACCACAGAGGTAATCGCATCACGCTTGTATGAACACCGATTTAGCTCATTCTTCTTCTGTTAAGTCATTTATTGTCAAAAGAAGGTTCTTATGGAGAGAAATTCGGGAAAATTATAGGGAAAATGGGTGAAACAATGTTTTTTTTTTCGATACAAACTGTTAGTAGCTGTTAATGATAAGTGATAAAAAGTTCGCCGGGTCAGTTAGTATAAAATAACTTTATACAATGTGAGACAACGTGTATCAGAATCTACATTTCTTTATATGTGTATGACCAGACAAACTATGTTCTGCTATTTTTTTAATGTGATGAAATAAAAAAAATGAGGTGAGTCACTCTTATCACTTAGGGGTATGAAATTAAAAAGTAAAATCAGATCAGCATTTTTTGCGTGAAAAAATAAGAAACAAACATACCTTCACATTCGCATGTATTAGCAGAATAAGCAAAATAAGTCCGGTCAATCATGACTCCGTCTATAGCTTAAACTAAGTATATGCAGGATGACCTTCTACCCATTAATAGAGGGTGTCGGTTTCAGAAGGGAAAAGGTCCCTTGTCCTATCTAATTTTAGAAGGCTGTCATTATGTCTATATCTTTTACTTCACAAACTAGCAGATACATATGGTTTGGTCCGTTTGAGTTGCTGAACCGATCTTGACAAAAAATAATTCTCAATTTATATGTAATACTAACTGTTGCCCGCGAAGTTGCCCGTGTGGTCCCACAGGAACATTATTTCGGGATAAAAATATCCTATGTGTTAATCCAAGTTACCCTCTATGTATGTACCAAATTTCATAAAATCGGTTCACCAGTTTTTGCGTGAAGAAGTAACATACAGCCAAACTTTCGCATTTATAATATTAGATTATCATTAGAAGTATAAAGTCCCAGAACAAAAACATTAGCCTTCAATAATTGTAAATATTATTGGAAAATGAACAACGCCTTGTAGATACATAGATCGAAGATAGTTATGTGATGCTTCCAATCTGAATCTATGTTTAAACTCTAAAGTCTAAACTGGAACACGGCAATGACAAGCAACGACTTCACAATTGCAGGATTATATAGGATGGCGGCGGCGACAAATTGGGCCTGGAACGCGTCGCAAAAAAATACAACAATACTATCTGAATTTCCGTATCCTTAAAGCGGTATGCACAAGCGCATCCTGTACTGCCACGACTAGACGATAATATCCTCGGTTATTCCCTCAATGTTATAGGTGAAAAAACTATCGCCAAACGGACACATATCCAATCCCGGACAATGTTGTTTTTATATGAAAATTGGAAAACACATTCAGAATGAAGTCAAGTCCATCACCGCTAGACCACGGAGGCGAAAAAATACAAACTACTCATAATCAAGCTGTTTCATGACCAGGGGACTGATTACGTATCTTTTTAGTGATTATTACTAGGTAAAGTGTACATCAAATAGCTGTCAAATGACGTGTTTTGTATTTGCTATCTTTATTGTATTTCTGTTGGTCACTGGAGACAGCAAATATAAAGCACGTCAGCTATTTGATGTACACTTAACTTAGTAATCACCACTAAAAAAATACATAATCAGCCCCCTGACCAGGAGATATACCTGACAGGGAAAAATAAGACTTGCAAATACATAATAGAAAGTTTTGTAGTTTTAAACCTCAGCTAAAATACGCTTATGCAAGGAACCTGCTCTCCCTCCTTGGCGAGAAAAAGTGTACTTATGAGAAAACCTGCCGCACGTCCCCGAGTTCGATTGTTCCATCTACATCTTACATTACTTTGTATGTATTGTTTAAGTTATAGATTTAAGGTCTCAGCACACATATCAACTCGGAAAGGAATCGTCATCGTATCGCCTCAGGGTCGTTGTTTGTATGCAACTCCATACTGCATAGTCCGGTGAAGTTGTAAAAACCTCGTGGTTAAAAATAATGCACACTAATCGGAATCGTAACGCAATCGCAGCGCCTCGAAACAGGCTCGCGGTAGCCAAGCCGTATGCGCGGTGTCGTCTCGGCCAATATTAAAAATCAATCCTAATCCAAAACTCGCTGTCCAAGATTGATATTTTGATCCATTTTTATGTTATCGCTTGCCAATAACATATATGTGGACTGGATAAATATGGCAATTAGGTATGAGATAGACCAGCGGATACGCACCTATCTAGATTGGTTGAAATCCATTAGATTGAGATACATTATTAACATTGGCCGTAACTGTAGCCGAGTTGATGTACAGGAGCTGCTGATACTGTTTTATTACGTGCATACGTTAGGTTGACGCCTGGTTGAAGGCGAGGGGAAAAGCGATATGGTGACGATCCCTTGAGTTGATATGTGTGCTGAGACCTTTATACTGAAAATTTCCCCTTTCTGAAACGTGGGCGTATATTAATGGAGGGTTGCGTGGGCAGCAACTCAAGGTGACAGATCCCAGAGTGTACAAAGCACTGTGACTTGCTGGCAACTATATTTGTATATTATGCACGTATTCAGTAAGATACCTACATTTTCTAGAAAACCGGTGAACAAGTACATAATTATTATACGAGTACGCTATCAGTTTACTTGAAAACACCCACGCAAAAACATCGCTTCCATTTTCGTTTTTTAAACTATTCATTTAAAATCGGAACTCTATCGCCTCTGTGGTCTAGTGGTTCAACAACAAATTCCAATTTTCTAAAAAAAAAATTTTGTTCGGGATTGGATATGTGCCCGATTGGGATCCTACCTATCTCATTGTGGGACTTAGTTTCTTCGGCTAGTCGTGGGTGCCCTGGTTGTGCCCCTGCCTACCTGTTCGGGTATATGGTCGTATACCCGAACAGGTAGGCAGGTAGGTCGTATTATTTATTTGTTTTTTAATATAAAGCTAAATTGTAATAATTTGACTCGCCCGGATAGGTACCACCGCCTTACCTATTTCTACCGCCATAACGTCACGACGTGTTCCGGTTTGGAGGGTACAGCAGCCGGTAAACTTACTTTTAGTCGAGGCCTAACATCCCGGCCTCAAGTCAAATCCGTCTGCTTATTTGCCTTCCAATGTCATAAAAAACAAAAAAAATGTAACCACTACGAAAGCAACACCTTAATTAGTGCCATTAACGGCTGCACTTAGAGACGATAATTAACATTAATTGATTTGATATTTTCCATCGTCGGCGCTTGGTAAAACTTCCAAATATTCATATTTTTAAATGAAGAAACACTTGTACTGTGTTACGTATCGTATTGTGATACGTAAAACAGTACAAGTGTTTCTTCATTTAAAAATATGAACATTAATTGACTTTTTTATAGAAAATATCGACTTAGAGACTAATTAAAAGATATTTGAGGTCTTTGTGAGCTACCGAAAGTCTTCGAAGGTAAGAAGATGTCACCTTCCAATAAATCTAAAATGTGGAAATGTCTTATTTTGTGGAGATTCAATTTTAGTAACCTACGTGTTCGGCATTCCAAGTATCTGGATTGTAAAATAAATTGTCTCAAATACGACTTTCAGCATTTCAGCGTGCCTGTAAGGGGTGCGAAGTGCTTCTTAGTGGAAATAGAAAAAGATTATCTTTTTATCGCTGTATTTTTAATATCGTTAAGAATGTGCTTAATAAATTTAAGTATTTAACAACTCAAAGTATCACGGTATAATTTACCAACATAATGGTAATAATTTTGATGCTCACCCACTAAACTAATTTGAAGTTATCGCTATCTATTTTAAAGATAGTAATAGAAAGAGACAAAATACGTGTAGTGCTGTCAGAATAGATTGTAAATGATATTTCTATACAGTTTTAGCCAATTCCGTGGAAAACGTTGATTAAAACGTCATATCTTTCTTTTTTTATGATATTGGAAGGCAAACATGTAGACTAATTTCCTGATAGTTCGCCTAGAGACGCCAAAGGTGGTAATGGTGCGTAGCCAACCTGAGGCCGGTTGAATCGTGGAGCGTTGATCGTCTCGTTGCCGCCATATCTCATTACATGAGCTTGAATAATGAGGCCACCGCCTTACCCAAGAGCCTGACATGACTTACTGACGACTTATGACTGATGACTTATTATAACTGATATAAAATTTCATGCAAATTTCTACTTGACTAATAGCAAAATACTAACGTCAAGGCCAAAACATAAAGAAAGAAAGAACTACGCATACAGTGGCTGGCCACCATGGCGAACTGCGCATAGGATATACACAAATGCGGGCTTTTATATTTACCTATTGTCTTGTCTACGTTCCTAAACTGGAAGTCTTGTAATAATTGACATCATCTATTTAAGGACACGCACGTCACACTAAGATGAAAGGAAATTTCTATATCAATAGTCTATTGTGTTAGAGACCAAAGAATCGATAACTACTGGAACTCGGAAGATGTGTGAAAACTATAGGCAATTATTAGTTAGGCAACTATGGTAACAAATATTTTATTGTACAGTAGTACTATTTAAATAAAGCACTTTGTCTTTACAATTTTTATTTTTTTTACACTTTATACTTTTATTTTTAAATTTGCTGACCTAATCTAAATTTAAGCGAAATGCTTAATATGTAATTACAACTCTATATAGATATATCTTTAAAATACATTCGGATATCTGAAGCTTGACGAATACAGCCGAAGCGCATAATTTAAATAGTACTACTTTTTATGTTATAGAAAGGCAAACAATCAGACGGATTTCCTGTTGATAAGAAATTTACGCCACCTAGAGATACCAAAGGTGGTAATGGTGCGTTGCCAACCTGAGGTCGGGATGTTAGGCCTCGAGCCAAAGTAAGTTTACCGGCTACCTTACCCTCAGCCTATTACCTTACCTTACCTAAGCCTATGCTCGCCTTTTACGAGCTGCCTGGCAAGGAACTATAATACGTTTTTCATCAAGTTATACTTCCACAAATGACGATATCAACTGAAATGTAAAACATTGGCCAAACATTCCACATTCGGGTTCGAATAATTGTGAAAATGATAGGCAACTACGGTGAAACAATGTGAGATATTTTGTTGAAATACGCTTTTCCCCCAGTACCGGATTAAGCCCAAAGGGCTTAAAAATAGGGGGCTAAGCTATTTTTGATTTTGGGGCCCTCCATTTTTAAAAAAACTTTGTAAAATTGGCGGTTATTTCCGAAATTTGAGAATTTCAGGCACCGCTTATAGCTTATCAAGGTTTTTAAGTTTAAACACAATAAAACAAACAAAAACATTTTTTCTATGAAATCATATACCTATTTTTTAATTCTAAAAATAATCAACAGTAGGGCATATAAATAACTCAGCAGATAAACAATCTTGAAGTTCAACAAATCTAATATCTTGAGACCATTTATTTATAAAAACATGAAATAAGGTTCAACTATCAGTATAAAACTTTATTTCGAAAAAAAAAAATATCTAAAACTTTCTTAGCCCTCTGATCGTCGGGGACCCCAGACCTTGGCCTAGTGTGGCCTATTGGGTAATCCAGCACTGAATTCACCGCTTGGTAGTTCCACAAATGACAATATCAACTGAAATGTAAAACATTGGCCAGAACATTGCACATATGTGGTAATCTTTGTTAACAGCGCAAATATAAACCACTTGTCTCGTCTATAAAGTGAAATGAACTTTATCACAAAAGGATAGCTTTCAATCTCATTTAGTAATAAGTTCAGGCGGCAGTCCCAGCTGCTCAGTAATTACCATGCAAGCTGACGAGCTAGATTACGCCAGCGGAGCACAATTTACTCTTAATGACATAGAGACCGTGCCTGGAGATCCTTAGAAAATTAATAATCTGAACTCATTTCATAGAGCGTTCACTTTGTTTTTTCCCCTTTTCTATGTTCAAAGTCGTTTGTCGTACAGCCTATAGTAATTTTTATTTGAAAATTTAAATTTATATTATATGAGTTTTCGGCGCTATCGAGTGAAAAGATTGTCGTAGTTTTTTCGTATTTATTGTATTTCGTATTACATTGAGTGACATTAGTCAATTTCGGTTCAATTTTGTTTAGAGTAATTGCACAAATGAAATAATCATGAAGAAATTAGTGTATCGTGCATTTCCTCGTTGCCGCCAAATCACACTTCATGAGCTTGAGTAGTGAGACCATCGCTTTACCCAAGAACCTGACATGACTTGTTGACTTTATTATATTATAATTGAATCCCGAATTTGGTAAATTTGATGCAAATTTCCACTTGACCAAAATGCTAACGCGAATGCCAAAACCTAAAGAAAGAAGAAGAAAGATTCCGTGTTCTACACATGATTATATAATCGTGTCCTAATCATAGATTAAAAAAAATGTTGAAATTTCGGAAATTAGTTTCCGTTTTAACTGACAACAAAAAGGTTGAATTGACCCATATTTTTGTCTCAGCACTTGAACTTATCGTGCCAAATAAAAAGTAACCGTCCGTTTCGATGCCCTACCGTACCCGTTACTGTTTATTTGATAGCTTTAGAGATTTCCGTGGGGCGAAATAAATTCAAAAGTTTAAAACGCGAGTGAAATCGAGAGGTAAGTCCTTCCAGAGTGTTTTTAGACTATGTTCAGTGACACTTCTTACTATAAAATAAGTCAGTGACTTTTGAAATATGGAGGTACATTGTCAACCTGAAGCTGAGACGTTAGTTAGTTAGTTAGTTGGGACGAATTAAAAATTAAATGTAAATTTAGTTTCAATTTGTAATGAACGAAATATGACATTAATTACAGCGCTCTGGTTTCAACGCTGAAAACACTTCATTCGGTTGTAATAACTCCAGACATCGTTTATTTGAATGGATAAATGGTTCGTTTATTTTGTAATTAAACACCCTGTGTATTAGACGCATAAGAGTATATTATATTCAACTACCTTCGTTTTAAACCGACTAGTTGAAAGAAATGAAGGAGGTTCCCTTTTTGATGTTTTTAGTATAATATTTGTTTTGTGATTACTCAACCAATTATGAATGGACAGTGATTACTTTTTTATCGTTTCATCCGTTTATGAGTTAAGATGCCCCCATACAGAACTCAATAAGTTGCAGAAGTATTTTATAATTTTATAAAAGTTTACCTAACTCACATTAAAGTAAAGTCTTGTTAATAAAAAGGATTAACGAATGTACACATGAGCGCGTGCGTGTGTGTGTGTGCGTGTGTGCGTGCGTGAGTGCGTGTGTGTGCGTGTACAATTAAGTGAAATTCACCTCCTACTAAGTTGTCACGGTGATAGTGACGGTAAGCCTATGCTCGATTTTTACGCGCTAACTCCTGTTAGATGATAGATGGTCTATTCTACTTTCTACAAAGGAACTCGAGCCAACACGGGGAAAATATTACAGAAATGACATCATTTTTATATTTAGCTTAGTAACATAATGTAGATGCATTAAAAACATTATTTTGGAAATGCAGTGTATCAGCTTAAACGTTTTGTGTCTATGTTGCATCAACTTTATTTACTCTAATAAATTTAATTTTATTGTAGTACAGTATTTTATTGTAGAAATATAAATACTCTTTAGCAAGAGGTTATAGATGTCCGACACCGTATTTAGAAACAACGATGTTGATAATGGATGACAATTGTTTAATCCACTTTTAGCAAAAGAAATACGCATATAGCCACATTTCTACCAAAACCTACCAAGTTAAGCAGTATTTAACTAAGCAATGTCAAAATGAACTTTATGAATAACAAATTTTTATGCAATGCTTAAGGCTTAATCAAATGATTAGTTAAGCAATGCTTAGGAGGTTACTTAACTATTTTTTATGAATAAGGCAGTTAATGTTATTCTTGGAGTTAAGAGCGTGAATAAATACTATGAAGGATTTCTACTTCTAGTTTTTTCTGTTAGCCGTATGTCAATCAAACTTAACAAATACCATTAAAACCTTCGACTTAATTGGAATGACATTTAATAAACGAACAATTAGGTTACACAAACAATTATTTATAGAACTTTGATTTTAAAGACACAAACATTTTGAAAAACACTTGATTTCATTGCTTGAATTTGAGGCGTAGTTTGCTTGTTGAGACAAACAAACGATTCGTTTTATTCGTTACGTCACGGTTAAGAGTCCTAACCCTATTTCAAAAGTGTTAATACTAGTAACTTAATAGTTACCTATTCTGTTATTCAAATCTAAGACAAACCATAAATTTGTCAAGGTATTTTTGAATTATAAGAAGCAAGACCAACTTAGGTGATTCATTCATACTAGTGGTCGCCGATTGGCTAAAATTCGACCATAATACATTTTAACATCTTGTTGATAAGAACGCCATCTTCATTTCTCAAGACCACCTACTTTGTTTCCAAACTTTTTAGTGCGCCGTCTGTGATCTTTTATCATTATCATCAACATATTTTTTGTATGTGTCAAATGCATGGTAGTATGGGTAATGTTTTATTTATTGATTTAATGTACTTTATAAGCATTAATATTGAAAAATATTAGCGTTCTGCACTTCTCCTACACATAAACTATTGTGCCAAATTGTATGTTCCTGCGTCCGCGCAATTTTCGTAAAAAAGGGTCCAAAGTTTTCATCACGTATTAATATATAGACATACTCTGTGATTATTAAAGCTACTGTTCACATTTTTTTTTATTCTGTTACCTTAAAATGCTACCTAAATCTTTCAGAAAGGCTATCCTTCAACAAAATACATGACCCGAGAAACTGCTAAAATATTACTCAACATTTTTATTAAACATTTTTATTTACTGCACAACTTTGAGCTAGGTACAGGCTGTACAATAATAAATACGAAAGTTTGGTAAGATTTGTAGGCTGTACGTGTCCCAACACATTCCCCGAATGTTATGGCGAGTCTAACGAGCCTGGACCAGAAATGGTAGTTGACCCTCCATTTGTGGTTTACATGAAAGTTACACTCAATAATAATTATACGGTAGTAGGTACTATTTAAATTATGCGCTTCGGCTAAATTCGCCTAGCGTCGGAAATCCGACTGTATTTTAAAGATCTACATAGAGTTTTTGTTACATAATTAATAATTTCGTTTGAATTTAAATTAAGTCAGCCAATTTAAAAATAAAAGTATAAATTGTAAAAAGAGTAAAAAGCCGAAGCGCATAATTTAAATAGTACCTATTACTGTACATATATTATACACCTTCTTAAGGCAGACAAAAGAGTTTTAATCCTACTAATATTATAAGTGTGAAAGTTTGTATGTTTGTTTGTTACTCCCTCAAGCACAAAACTGCGGAACCGATTGTCATGAAATTTAGCTCACACTTAGAGGGTAACTTGGATTAACATGTAGGATAAGTTTTATCCCAAAAAGTGCTCCACGCGTGGCCAACAGTTAGTGAAAAATAAAACAAAGGTTACCTTACGACTTTGTAGCTTACTTCTATAAATCTTAACTTCAAAATAAAATTGAACTATTTTCACAAATTTTAAAGAAAGAAAATATAGTTGACGTCAAAAAGGTTTTGAACCTGCGCTCTTTGATTTCTCACAGACGAATGCTCTACCCATCTGAGTTACTGAGAATTTAAATCCTGTGGTAAAATGTTCCATTTTCTATAAATTATGTCGGCTGTTCATAGCATCAAAGTTAAAATGTCTTAAGCTATTTTTTTGTTTATGTCTGGCAGTTCGATATCTGACTTGATTTAATGAGGTCCTAGGTTCTATTCCGGGGTCGGGCAACAAAAAATGTGTTTTTTTCAATATTTTGAAACTGGATACGTGCCCGTTTGGCGATAGGTTTCAAATCACATAATGGGACTTATTGTCTTTGGCTAGTTGTGGGTATCCTGATTGTACTTCTGCTTACCTGTTCGGAGATAAGGGGGTGAAGATGCTTTTTTTTGTTTTTATATTTTCTTGAACGTATTTGCAATAAAAACATGTATTTTTTAATGTCGTTTTAAATTTTTGAGTAGTTTTTAAAAAAATCTAAATATTGGACTTTTATATTAAATGTTTTCGTAAGTTGATATCATTGCTCTTCCTAGTGTAGAATGTAAATGTGATATTTCTCTTAGCGTGCTTGGGAAACATATTTTTCCCTGCGAGACCCTCGATCACTTCCTCGACACAGATCCATTGCTTCTTGGGTACCCACGCTGCAGAACTTCATTTAGGTACACAAAACATTTAAGTTATCGTTTTTAAAATTGCTAAACATTTAAACCGACTTTTTAAGACTTTACTTATGTCTGTTATTTACATCGTGGTATGAACAATATTGATAATAATTGAACTTTATGAGTGGATCACTATTTTGTTTCGGGGTCAAGATATGTTTAGGATAGTAATAATAGTTTATTTTAAATGTTGAATAAATTGGAACCCGCAGATATTCGATAGAAAAATAAAATCTACAGATATTTATACCTACGTCTCCGGACAAATTACACTAATTATTTGTCTAACGTAAAACTAAGTATTTTATACGCTTGTTTCATGGGTGTTAGTCAAATGTTTGTGTTCAATGCACAAATGTCTAACTCTATCGGCACTCGAATCCGAGACACGTCGATGCCGTAAAGCGTACACAACGTAAGATAGGTATACAAAGTAAATAAAATACCTATATAGACCTAGGTGTATACCTATACCTAATACTGTTCTCAACATCAACATACCTTATCATACATACATACCTGCCTAACATCAAGTCAGTGTAGCGTAGCCAAAAGCGATAGCTTAAGTAGATACCTACAAAGGTTTTAAAAATGGCAAGTCAAATGCGAAAAATACTATAAAATGTATATTCATAAATACACTGAAATACTATTATTTTTTCTAAAAACACACTGTTTATTTATCTTTTTATAACTTATTACACCTAGATACATTCTTATAACAAACTTTGCAACCCTAGTAGGCACTCAGGTATTAAATAAATAAATAAAGTTATTATAAAGTTGCGATAGGTACATAAAAACAGATTTTTATTTACCCAACACACAAGAATGCAATACTATACTATACATAAGTACATAACATTGATACAAAAGACCTATATTCTTGACGATGCACAAAAAAAGTCTTTTCACTGATATTGTACATAGAAAAACCAGCATTCAAATTAAGGTTATAAGGTTTATTTTCGAATGCATCTATTTAGGATGTGAGGATACACGTGCGTACGCGCAACCTGCACGTGTAGGACCCGCGCAACATCTGCCGCCAAAAGTTCACTGTACCCAAACCCTTAAGATTATGAAAGAAGATGCTTTGTTTTAACAATGTAATGACTGATGAATAATGTTCAGAGAAAAGTTTATAATCTATGTAAACAATTTAAATAAGGCAAATAGATAAACATCCCAGGAAAATGTTCACAAATTGAATCTAACTTCAGAGTAAGACTCGCCCGGATTGGTACCACAGCCTTACCTATTCCTGCCGCCATAACGTCATGACGTGTTCCGGTCCGGAGGGTAAGGTAGCCGGTAAACTTACTTTTGCTCGAGGCCTAACATCCTGACCTCAGTTTGGCAACGCATCATTAACATCTTTGGTGTCTCTAGGCGGCGTGCATTTCTTACCATCAGGAAATCCGCCTGCTTGTTTGCCTTCCTATAACATAAAAAAAAGGCATATGTTTGTGTTTGGGTGTTAGACAATGATACTAATACATATAAATACTTTAATAGATGCCAAAATAAATTTAGTAATCATGCATTTTATTACATAAAAATCGAATCCGAGCCTCGCGGTAAGCCGGAATAAGACGTGTACCTACCTACTATAACCCCAGGTGATCAAATTAACCAATGAAAGTATTTATTTTCATCTTATAAAACACTAGCAGTTTCACGCAGCTTCGCCTGCGTAACTTGGCTTCTACTATACCGATTTGGATGAAACAAAGCATAAGCTCGTGAATAATGTAGCTTTCGAATGGTGAAAGAATTTTTAAAATCGGTCCAGTAGTATCAAGGCTCAAAGCCTATTCATTAGAATCAAACAAACAAACAAAGTTTTCCTCTTCATAATATTAGTTACAAACAAAGTTTTCCTCTTTATAATATAAGTATGATAATTAAAACTGCAAAAATCGACTTCTATTTTCCTCGATGTCCCTGATTTTCTTGTTTCTTTGGGTCATAAGACAGACATGCAAACTATTCTTCTGGTGGTAAGAGAGTAAGAGACAAACATAGCTTATACCTAGATGATATTGATCTTATGGTGCTTCACTGACCTGAGACCGGGGCATTAAAAGGGATATTAGTTGTGCATTGAAGTACGTGAAAAGCGATAACGCACTCAGGCTGCATACGCAAAAATCAATAAAGATTTTTGTAAAAGTATACTGGTAAAAGTTAAATCTTGTTACGGTAAGTATACTTTCCAAATCAAGATAACAAAAAGGTCTACATACGTGAGTATATATAAATGTGGGAAATTCGCAGCAGAACTCACAAAATCGTAATTATTAGTAATAATAAATACCCCCGGACAAGTTACACAAATTGAATCCCCCAAAGTAAGCAAATTATATGCTTGTGTTATGGGTGTTAGTCAACGATATTAATTAATACATAGAAGTATTTATGTTATCTATTTAAGTATTTATATTTCTATAAATACTTAAATAGATACCAGAATAAATTTAATTAGATTAGCGATTACAGTTAGGTGATAATAAGTAAGCATTTGCCGTTGTTTTACAATCAGAGTGACAGGTGAGTATCACGGACAGGTGGACTATTATCATCAAAGCCTAAATCATCTTGAAATAAAGCAAATCTATACCACAAAAGTTTAAAATTTTTTTTGTATTATTCCACAGCGAACAAAATGGCTGCGGTAAGAGACAAACGTGGATTTGACTAAAAAAGAGCTAAAAAATAGTTTTAGCATTTTTAGAATTTTTGTCTGTCTGTGTCATGACCGCGATTAGCGCCAGATCCACTGAACCGATCGTAACCAAATTTGGCTGGTAGATAGTTACTTCATTTTCTGAGGAAGATAATAGGCTACTTTTAATCCTGCATGCAAAAGAAGTTTTCGTGGGAGAGGGGTAAAAGTCCAAATGTAAATTTAGCTACAGTTCATTTAAGCGTAGTCCGATTTAATATGTTTGTTTTTTTAAGTTCAATGCTTTTTTTAACATTTTTTTAATCAAAATGGGCTGTGCCATTTTATGTCATACATAACAAATGTCAGTACAAGTAACAAAATAACATGAAATTCGGAATGTAAAGAAATATTTGAACGTACTGGTCGTCTTATATGTATACTAGCTGACCCAGCAGACTTAGTGTCGCTCGACATTAGTGCTTCGACAGTAGCGCAGTCTGTTGAATCCGATGTGAAACATTCAAAAATCAACAACTACTTAACATCATAAAATTAATTA
>NJDD01002105.1:145645-161852 GCA_002245505.1 Calephelis nemesis
CATCTGCAACACCAGGAATGTCACAAATGCGTTGCCCACATATTAGGAACGAATAATGTTTTTTTCGGCTATCTTACCCTCCGAACCGGAACACGTCATAATGTTATGGCGACAGGAACAGGTAAGACGGTTGTACTAATCCGGGCGAGTCGCTGCGAAACTCTACCATCTAGTCAGATGTCACGGTATTAGTGACAGTGAGCCTATGCTCGCCTTTTACGAGCTGCCTGGCAAGGAAGTCTTTTTTACAAAGGAGCGTTGACCATCACCGCCATATATACACGGTGTATTTGACACCGTAACGAAAACTTCTGTGGTAGTTTAGATACACATCCGACTTCAAAATTCCTTTTACAGTTTTTGTCGGAAACAAGTGGTTAAATATTTAGCAGTTTATCAGCCCGCAATGTACAGCGAACAAAGTACATACACTAAGCCGAGCGTTGTAGCTGTAAGTGCCGACCTAATACGCTGTTTTATTACATTGCTGTTTTTAACAAAAATGTGTTATTTATTAGATATTAAATAAAAATCGAGTTCCGTTAGATTTTATTAATTAAATGATAGTAAAAATCAATAAAAAAATCCAAAAAAAATTCCGACACATGAAATTTCCAACTGCATACGCATGTCAATCATGTACAGAACCCATGATTTCGTTTTTCGGTGAGCTGTCAAAAACGCGGGGTATATAACTCCACTCATAACGAAAAGTTCACTTACCCATAAATAGCAGCAGCTCCAGCTATCGCGCCTCCGCACTGTGCTGCGATGTAGAGCGCTGTCCGCAGCGGCGACACGCGTCTCCGCACGCATAACGCTACCGACACCGCGGGGTTAACGTGAGCACCTGTAAAAAACAAATTTTTATTTAATAGAAGACTTTTTTGTAATCAATAAACACAAAATGTGCTAACCGCCTTTCCCAGATTCGCACGGGGTAAAAAACTTATATTTTTTCATTTTTTTATACAAGAGGAGTCAAACGAGCAAGTGGGTCACCTGATGGAAAGTGATCATTGCCGCCATCCGCAACACATCAAAATCCGTCGCATAGTTTTAAAAATCTAAGTATTCAGGGATGCAGTGGTGGATTCAGGGTTTTATAGGTACTATGTAGTGATTTTACATTTCATTTCCATTTCCCCGTCTACACAGCTTTTAGCAAAGAAATAGATTAGCATTTTAAGAATTACCTTTTTATCACAATTTTTTTTGAAATTAGAAGGCAAACAAGCAGACGGATTTCCTTATGGTAAGAAATTGACGCCTCCTAGAAACACCAAAAGTGGTAATAGTACGTTGCCAACCTGAGACCGGGATTTTAGGCCTCGAGTAAAAGTAAGTGTACCGGCTACCATAACCTCCAAACCGGAACACGTGATGACGTTATGGTGGCAGGAATATGTAAGGCGGTGGTACCAAATACCAAACCGGGTGAGTTGCTGCGAAACTCTACCACCTAGTCAGATGTCACTGTGTTAGTGACGATAAGCCTAAACTCGCCTTTTTCGAGCTGCCTGGCAGGAAGGCAGATGGTCTATTCTGCAAAGGAGCCCGGACCAACACGGAGAAATATCTCGAACCGAACCTAATCACCACAGGAGATTTGAATATATTTAATGCGCTCGTTAAACTGCAGACTTAGAATACGTAATTCACACCAAAAAAACACAAACTCAGTTGCATAAAGATACATTTAAATGAGAAGCCTATGTGCATGGAAAATTTGAAACTTAGTAGGTCGTCTAAAGGTGGGTAAGATATCACAAATCGCAATGAGCATTTTAATTTGCCTGAAATATATGTATTATACAGGGATATTTTGTATGGACCGGCCAAATTTTAATATAAGGGGGTAAAGGCTTAAATGGTCCATAATGCATCTAAAAGATTATTGCCAAATAGTAATATTTAGTTTATAAACATTTATTTAAAACAGTCCGCAATAATGCTTCACTTGTTGTCACGCTATGTCGTACCTAGTGTATGTACCTATGTCCTAGAGTGACGACGTCACCAGCCTGCAAATGCGACTGTGCTCTGTGGGAACCAGTTTTATGCTTTGTTTACGTTATAAGTTAAAACCAATAATGCATAAAAATATAAAACCATATCAAGCATCAAAGTAAGATAAATGCGGTCGAAATAAGAGCGCTCGCTGACCGCATTCGTATCAATGAGATCCGAAAAAGGTTGGGAGACCAAGGTTGACATTCCACGATCAGATCACTCGAATATTATCCGAGAGTGGTATCAAAGATCTCCGAAAAGGGGGTGTTTGTATGAAAAGGGTAGGTAATGAATGTGAAGGAAGCGAGACAGGTTTCTGTCAGGTCTGGCATTAGATACTCTTTGCCTACCCCGTAAGGGACTTGGCGTGAAGATATGTTTATATGTATGTAACCATACATCTTGTATTTAGCGTTGGATTAACATTAATAATTGATTTATTTTAATTACTTCATTGATCGCAAGTGCTATGGATTCCGAATAGTTTTCCAAATTTTGACTGTTACTTCAAACGTCACTCTGTATAAATTTAAGCCCATTTTGTGTGGTCGTAGCGTCGCGCCTACACGGATAAACCAATTTTGATAATTCTTTTATATTCTGTTGGTTATTGTCAGGAAAAGGAAAACCGAAAAAATATAGGGGATATAAGAAAAAAAATGCTTCTGTACAAACTGTCAGTAGCTGTTAATGTCAAGCGATATGAAGTTCGCCGGGTCGGCTAGTATACGATAGAAATCAAAGGGATTTTGGCCTCGCGTACCTGCCAGAAAAATTAATCCCCGTATTTTTTTACCTGTTATTTTTTTATAGAATTGATGGCAAACGAGCAGGCGGTTTACCTGATGGAAAGTGATTTCCGTAGCCCACGACCAACTGAAACATCAGGGGGTGGTACCCTTACCAACAAATTATTCTTAAATGTGTATTGATTCCAATAAATCTGAAAAAGATAGACGTTTGGGCAACAAGAAAAGCATAATGCACCCGGCCAAAATATTTTGAGGTTAAATGTGAGAAAAATATTCGATCGCTCGGGGCCCTCTGATTATGGGGGCCAAGGGCGCGGGCCCCGTGTGCCCCTATGGTAAAGACGGTATTGGAAATACGTCATTTGACAGCTAATTTTGATTTGCTCACTGAGTTACATAATCAGCCCCCAGGTCGTTTTAACAATATGCAACAGCAATATCCTTAGGGAAAGTTGCAAAAATATACAATATTATCGAAACAAATTCAAAAAGACATACTTTTATTTCATTTTCTATTTTAATCGAATCGTTCCAATAATTATATTATATAGACCCTTTCTGTTTTAGTTATTTCACCAATTTAGCAACAGTAGCATAGTTTTTATTTATGACTTTATTTATTATCGAATGCCAATTTTTTGTTATGTTTGCCCTGTGTTTCTCATTATTTCATTATTATAAGTGGCCATATGCATAAACATAATTACTACGTGAGATATTGATAACATTCATGTATTCAGCCAATAACATGCCACACGCTTTATGGTCAAGTGTGTATCGGGGGCACAACGGAATAAGGACCACGAGTTGGGAGGGAAATTTTATTTTATTTTAGTAAATTTTTGAAGGTACTTCAGATTGTTTACTGGGCTAATCAAATTTAATGAGTTTTTCTATCCATTAAATATACTTGTTTTCGAAATGTCTACTGTTGTGTACGTCTAACGACTTTTACAACGTCACCGGGCTAGTGGACGAACAGAGTGCTCAGCCAGAGAACCTTTAAAGTCTTTCAGTCGATAATAAATCTATAGAAAATATTGATAATAAAATTATTACATTTCCACATGTTTTTCACGTGTTGGTCCGGGTCCACCTAATATGACCATCTTCCACCCTGAGAGGCAGCTCGTGAGAGGCGAGCTTATGTAAGATAGGTTATCACCAACAAGACCACTTGTGATAATGCACCTGGCCCGGGTAGGGATCCAGCTCTTCATTTATTCCTACCGCCATAACGTATCAGTCATGTTCCGGTCTGGAAGGTAGGCTAGCTGGTACACAATCACATTTTATTGTGCGCTAGTTAAGGGTCCATGTATGTTAAAATACGTCAGCAGTATAATATTTTTTTCATAGATAGATATAGTGGTAAGTTTGTGGTAGTTGCGTTGCCGTCCTTCCAAACCGGCCGGCCGGTAAGTTGGACTCGCGCACGATGAGTGCCGTACTGTCATTTGTCTATTAAAAATTGCGACTGCCCCTTTCATATTTACTTCATTGTTATTTAATTATTTATTTTGAAAGATAATATACTAGTAAATATTATGTGAAAATTTGAAGCGTCTACCTGTTACTGTTTTTAATATTTTGCAAAAATACGAAAAAGACACTTTTATTAATATATTTATTTTTATTTCTAGTATTTGTTGTTACAGCGGCAACGGAAATACGTCAGTTGTGAAAATTCAGCTTTCTAGCTATCGCAGTTTATGAGATACAGCCTGAAGACAGACAGACAGACAGCGGAGGCAAATGAATAAACTTTTATCTTGAAGTCCAGTCCAGACCAACCCCAAATCGATCTTTTGGTCATTAAGAATTTGTGGGATGACATAAATTACTAGAAAAATAACTACGTTAATTTAAATCGACTTCAAAATTAAAAAGTAAAAAATTATTGATTTCTTTAATTTTTTACTTTTTACTTTTTTAATAATTGAATTAATAACCAAATTGATAACCTCCTCGTTTTTTTTTAACTCGGTTAATAAAATAAATAATATTAATGTGCCTACTTATTCAACTAATGTACCTAACTTAATACATACAAATGGTATATATCTTGCCACCTGGGTGTCCATTACCCAAATTAGTTTCAGCGTGACCTCGTACTAACTAAAACTTTCAGGATTTCCGCCGTGTCACAACTGTTGGGAATTCTTTTCTAACGTTACTTGTTTCTTGTATTTTGATTGCCGCTTCGTTTCTCTTCGCTTCTTAACAAATCTAAAACCAGCAATCATGCAACAGGTTTGGGTATGAAACTGTGTTTTTTGATCTCGGTGTTTACTAAACTTGTCGTAGTACTCCCGTTAGTACTCTGAAGTAAGACAGATATGTGTCAACTTTAAACACATAGTAGATTAGAACAAAAGGTATCGACGCACCTGTAACATCTATCGTTCACGATTGTCATTTGTCTCTTTTTTTATAATATATATAATGTTGAATATTGTTATGAAATAACTGGTGTGATGAAAACTGGCCAAGTTAAATCTAACCTACTATTAGATCTCTTATTTTGAAATAACAGCATTTGTTATAGTTATCGAATAAACAAAGAAATAGAGTTTCATACTTGATCATAATGTTATTTTGTTCCTATAAATAAGTATTTGGATTTTGCATAGAACTTGGCACCCATTAAAGATTTCCATTCTTTTTGCGGCGGAGTTCACAGCCATAATTTTTGTTTTTATTGTTCAATACAAAAATTATTTGTAAATAATTTGTTAATTATTTGTAAATAATTTTTGTATTGAACTTGGCTCTCTCTTTTTACAATTATGTTTTTGGTGGGATTAGAATCACAGGACAAGATAAACTGCAAATACCGAACATTACCGAATAAAAATACAGTAAGCTTTCTTTATAGATTTAATTAACAATTTTATGATACTGCACGGCACTTTTAAAATAGGAATAATGCTGGTGCAGGTATTTCGTTACCTAGCTTCAGTAATAAAAGTATCCGTGAGCATTGCAGCGCTGCATAAACGCGGGAAATTGGTTGAGATTATCAGAAACTATACCCTTTCGGCCATAAACTGTAGATTATCGTATTGCATCTATTGTTTATAGTCTTGAATAGAGAAACTAGCTCTTTGTAATTAACAAACTCTGCAAGTTTAAACTGATACACAATTATTATCATTTAAATTAGTTTATTTTGAAAGTTTTACGCGATTTTGCAAGCAGAAAAACAAATATAAAATAAACATAAAATAAAAATAGTTTAGACAACCATTATTTTTAACCGACTCGAAAAAAAAATGAGGCTTTCAATTCAACTGCATGTTTTTTCAATGTCTTATGGGCTTGACCAACAGTCCGATTTTGATTTCAACTTACGGCCAATGTTAATAACGTATCTCTAAAGATGGATTTCAAGCAATCTAGATAGCTGTGTATCCGCCGGCCTATTCCACACCTAATTGCCATATTTATCCTGTCCACAGATATCTTATTGGCAAGCGATAACATACAAATGGCTTAAAATATCAATCTTGGACAGCAAGTTTTGGATTAGGATTGATTATTAATATTGGCCGTTAGATGAAAATGTATACAGTATTAAGTGTAACTACTGTTGACGTTGATCAATTCAGATCATTTCGGAATCATTAGTTATCTCTGGACAAAAGAATTAAAACAAATCGCGACATGGTAAGTAATTAAATAGCTGGCGTCAGTTTTTGCAGTTTTACTACGCTTGATATTTAATTTAACCTAATTATAATACATATTTAATTAAATGAAATTTAACTTTCCTTACTCCTTCTTACTCCTCTTCACGCATTTCCATGTAACCAAACGCAAAAACGTTTTGGGAGTGAAACTTCTTTAGCGATGTTGTGCGCTCTTTGTGATGGGTAAAAAATGTTAAACACGTGTCCGGACACATGAACTGATCGAAAATTCATAAGACTGAGGAAATGTGGAACTATTATTGTATATTGTTTCCACATTCTACGGTCCCAATGAGGCTCGATCTGAGCTAGCTTGAAGCAATTCTGCAAGTGTGCAAGACGTAGTGCAAGCACGTCGGAAAAATGCGCGACGTATATTCGCCACGGACTATCTTGAAGTCATGAACTACCTTTCGAGAAAAAGAATCATCAAATAGCTACATTATCATCATCATCATCATCATCATCAGCCGGAGGACGTCCACTGCTGGACATAGCCAAATAGCTACGTGGCAATTAAATTCTAGTTTTGACTTTTATTTTGATTGTATTGGTTTTATTTTTTACAGTTTTACTGCGCTTACATTTGGTAGGCATTTGTTTACTTACGTACGTCATAGTACTTTACGTGATATTCGTCATATTACCCAATTAAACAATAAAAATCAAGTCGGTTTTTGCAACTTCTCTGCACTTCTGTTACTAATTTTTGTAATTTCAAACTAGTTATGTTGGATATACATCCACATCATTTAAGTAGCTATTCATTTTTTTTTCGTAAAGTTTTAATTAATAAACAAAATACATACTTAAATAGCAAATGTTTAAAAAATCAGATAATTTATATACGAGAGATATCAATACGTGATGTCAAAAACACTTTTTACGAAAATTGCGCGGATGCAGGAGCATAAAATTTGGGTCAATTTCTCCAATGCAGAACGCCTATATTTTTCAACAATAATGCTTAGAAAGTACATTAAATCATTAAATAAAACATTAGCCACACTACCATGCATTTCACACATACAAACAAATATATTGATGATAACGATAAAAGATCACAGATGGCGCACTAAAAAGTTTGGAAACAAAGTAGTTGCTTTTGAGAAATGAAGATGGCGTTCGTATCAACAAGATATTACAATTTATAATGGTCGAATTTCGACCAAAGGGCGATCACCAGTAGTAATTCAAATTCAATCACAACAATCCTATTTATTATTCATTTCACTGTTTTTACAGAGGCTTTATTCCCCGTTTTAAGTATCTGTAAAATTTCATACAATGGACTGTAAAAACATAGTTGCAGATATTTCGCGACCGAAGCTGCAGTAGGTAATAACCGTATCCGTGACTGCAGCGCTGCATAAAACATGGGGCAAGATTAACGGGGACTTTATCTCTAGGGGCACAAACTGAAAATTGTCTGCCATATTGAAAACTTTTTGAAGTTCCATTTGTCCGCTATACGTGCGATATAATTAAGGGCAGTAAAACTGCAAAAATAGACTCCAACTATTTTTATTAGGTACTATTTAAATTATGCGTTTCGGCTATACTCGTCAACCTTCGGAAATCCGAATGTATTTTAAAGATATCTATCTATATATAGTTGTAATTACATAATCATTTCGCTTAAATTTAGATTAGGTCAGCCAACTTAAAAATAAAAGTATAATGTGTAAAAAGAGTAAAAAGTGTAAAGCCGAAGCGCATAATTTAAATAGTAGTACTATACCATGTCGCGATATGATAACTCTTTTTTCGAAAGACAGCCAATGGTTCCGAAATGGTCCCACATATATGTTAACAACATCCTACTAGTAGATCCGAGTTATAATGAATTTCAAAGTATACTTAACTTATTTACAAGATCGTACCACAACTTAACATAATAGATAAGATATTAGAGTTTTACTAATCCTAGAGCCAATAACGCATTTACATTTCCTATTTTGATAAATGAAAAATTTGTCGTTAATTTTAACACACAAGTAGGTATGTAGTATGGACTATGGTGTGTGTGTTTGTGTGTTTGTGTCTGTGTGTGTGTGTGTGTGTGTGTGTGTGTGTGTGTGTGTGTGTGTGTGTGTGTGTGTTTGTGTTAGTATTAAATGTGTTGTAATGTTACAAAGTTTCAGTAAATAAATATACATAGATACTTAAATGATTATTAATACTTACAATGAAATGTTTATTTAACTATCTCAAAAAACACTTATCAGATCTTGATAAAATTGCTATGGGACCATTTGGGGTCAAAACCTTGTGAGAAAAGAATTATCAAAATCGATTCGTTACTGGCCGAGCAACTGCGTAACAAATTTACAAAAAAAGTTTAAAAATTATGCAGTCGAAGAACCTCTTTTTGGAGTCGGTTAAAAAAGTAAATATAAATAAGACAACAAAAAGAAAATTTGGTTTTACCAATTTTCTACTAAAAAAATTTGCTCGCAATTAGAAATGTCCCTGGTTGTGGGAGGGATTGTCAATTGTCCCAAAATGTCACCTTTTGGGACTTAGTGTCTTCGGCTAGTCGTGGGTGACCTGATTGTGCCTTCTGGAAGATGGGTGTGAAGATTCTTTTTTAAAAGAGATAGATAGAAATACAACTAGGGCACTAACACTCGAATAAGAAAATACTGCAGTTCTCGCTTAAATGAAACCGTTCGAGTAACTCAATCTTTTTCTGTTAGAGCCTTTTTGGCCCTTTTCTTTTTCAGTGTCTTTTTAAGAAGGGCGTTAAAAGCGTTTTCTTTTTTAATTACTTTGCTAACGACCTCGCCCATGTGACTATCCGAAAACCCATCAGGACATTGTCTTTCTTCCCTTTTTAAGATACTGTTGAAGAACAGTAACAATTTTCATACAAACTTTCTTCCCAAAATCCCCAATGAATTATAGTGGATCTCCCATCACAGTCCTTTAGAGATTGAGTTTTGAAAAAAAAGTAGACAATTTAACAAGTTTCTTTAAATGCATTTTAAATGTCATCAAAATCGGCGTAGCAGTATAGCTCTGTGAAAGCGTAACAGACAGACTTATTTATACAAATGTGATAACTGATAACGTATCAAGTGTTAATCACAATCGAACATAAGATCCGAGAAAGTGTGGCATTGAAAGAAAGTATTGGGGTTAAAATGCGTAAGGGCTCCGCTGGTTCGGTCATGTGGAAAGAATGACATATGAAAGATTGACAAAGCAGATATACAATGCGAATGTGGATGGATGTAGGTACCTGCCTACCCCGTAAGGGACTTGGCGTGAAGATATGTATGTATCTACTTTTCAGTAAATTATACGTTGAGGTTTCCAGAGAGAGGGAGCTACGGTTGATTTATTTACACTTTGAAATTTTTTGTAATTAATAGTTAAACTTCTAATAAATATAAACAACATTATTGAAAATATTTGCACACCATGTAGTAGAATGTGTTGGAACGCTTAAATAATGTTCATTCCATTTCAGCGATTATTTCCATTACAAACTTATTGATATGTAAATAATGATTTATAGTTATGAAAGAATATCGATTACACTAGTGATATTTGTAGTAACATGTTATGGGTGTTTAAAATTATTAAATATAGTACTACTATTTAAATCATGCGCTTCGGCTTAACACTTTTTTACTCTTTTTCAGTTTATACTTTTATTTTTAAATTGGCTAACCTAATCTAAATTTAAGCGAAATGATTAATTATGTAATAACAACTCTATATGGATATCTTTAAAATACATTCGGATTTCCGAAGCTTGACGAATATAGCCGAAGCGCATAATTTAATTAAGTAGAACTAAAACTAGATCTTTAATTGAACCGAAAGCGTCCGCGGACGGTACCTAGGTACACATTTGTCAGTCGCGTTAACGTGTAGTTCTCTTACTACTCTAGTATGTTATTTTCCAGCTGGTGGTTATGTTTTCAGCTTATATTTCTTACTAACAAGATATTCTTGTTTGCCCTATAATACAATGAAAACATAAAAAAAAGAAGAAAAAATATTTATTTGCGGAAAGTGAGTGTTACAAAGATGTTACAAAATATTTAAGCGTTCCAACATATTCTACCAACTTGTAGTGTGCAAATATTTTAATAGGTTTTAATCGATTTAGTAATTTTAATTATTTATTTACTATTTACACACTATTTTTTGTGATGATTTTGAAGTTACATGATTATTTATTAATACAAACAATTTTGGAATGTAAATTAATTTATCCCTATCTACCGTTAACTACTATATAAAAAGATATACATGAAAATCTATACCCAAAAAATATTTAAATCTATCAGTGATTTAGTTTATTTATATTTTGTGTCTACATGTAATTTTACAAGCTCATTAACATTATTCTGATTTAAACTTGTCCATATTGAACGGCAGTATGCTAATACCAACACTAGACTCTCAGTATTTAGCCAAACGGCAGGTCATATACTGCATTATGGTAAACAAGTCCTGTGTGATTTACATATCCACAAACATACCCAGTTATCAAACACATCTCGTATGGGTTGCATGGAAAAGTATATAAAAGTTATCACCTACTACTTTGGCAGTGTTTTATAATTTACGAACAAACGTACATATTTAACTCAAAAATATGTAATTTTTTTTTAATGACATAGGAAATGTTTTTAAAAAATTACCTTATGGACCAATTGGAACAAAAACAATGTCTGGATAAAAAAACAGACTACAAAATAAATAGTCTCATTTTAATGAGGTTAGATGACCGGGTCGGGCAACGAAAAGAAAATGTGTTTTCCAATATTATAACAGAACAACGCTAAGGACAGTGGAATTACATCCAATATCAATAACCTATCTCTGATAAGAGACCGTAAGACTTTAGATTTTAGAAGTTTTTTTTAAATTAAGTATCTTCATGCCCATGTCCTCGAAGAGGTAGGCAGAGGCATAACCAGCAATCCCAAGCATCGTCTTTTTTTAGAAAATTAGAAAAACCTCATTTTCTTTTTGTTGTACCTATAACCCGAGAATCGAACCCGGAACCTCATGAAGTCAAGTCCGACATCTTGGACGACGACTTATAAATAGCAAATCAGCACCCGAGTCTCTGTCAGTATGTATTAGATTATCGTCACATATAAGAAAAGACACCATTGATGCCTAAGGTTGCAATCTTTTATTAGTTAAACAGTTTCCTTCATACTTTCACCGTGAAGGTCCTGGTCTACTAAGTGAATAGACCATCTGCTATGTGCCAAGCACAGGTAAATATAGGTCATTGCCAACAAGACCACTGGTAGTAGAGCTAGGTAACGCAACTAGAACGGGTAGGGATCCCTCCCTATTCCCGCAGCCCTAATAACTGTCACGTTCCGATCTGGAAGGTACACAATAAGCTTTCCATCTCGGCCTCAGGACAGCAACGTACCTGTAACATCTATGGTATCTGTAGGCCACGGTTATATCTTATCTTCAGGCGAGCCATGTGCTTGATCGCTAACGTCACACATAAAAAATTAATTTGAAATAAAAATAGGTAATTAAGCTATCTCAGTATTAATTTTTAAAACTAATAAACAGACATTAAATTTATCCTAATTCTGGCTATTGAGCAAAATAAATTACATTGAATTAAGCATTAATTTGCCATAATTTGATACAGATTTTATTTATATATAGCACAAGCTTATATTTTTGTGAGGGGACTAGCGTTTAAACATATACCGTCTTACTACAAAAAATAAACACATTGAACACATGTTTTACTAAACATTTTCTAAAATGAGATTCCTAACCAACAACATGCTGCACGTCATCCGTGAATAGCATGTTATTGGTTAGATTTGTAGTATGGCGGATATACTCGTCAGGCTGAGCACTTGGTGAAGTTGTAAAAATTGCGAGATTAGCAACAAATTGGTCATTCAAAAAAAAACTATCTATTACACTTATAATAAAACTGCAGCAGAGTGAATTTGGTACGTTGCATGTATTTAAAACATAATAGGTGCAAGTGACCAAAAAGGGTATTTACGCTTTTTTAGAATTTTCATCTATAAGACTAAATGTATCATGAACGTGATTTACACTATTCTGAACCAATCGTAACAATATTTGGCTGATAAGGTCATGCTCACTAAAGGAGTTAACGTGGAAGAGGGGTAAAAGTCGAAACAAAAAAAATAAAGTTATAACTCCTTTACACATGTCCGATATTATTTATTCGTTTTATTGATTTGTAGTATGTGTTTATGCTTAACTAGTGGTCGCCCATTGGTCGAAATTCGACCATAATAAATATTAATATCTTGTTGATAAGAACGCCATCTTTATTTCTCAAGACCAACTACTTTGTTTCCTGAATAGTTAGTGCGCCATCTGTGACCTTTTATCGTTATCGTCAATATTTTTGTTTGTGTGTGTCAAATGCATGGTAGTCTGGGTAAAGGTTTCTTTATTAAATTAATGTACTTTATAAGCAGTATTATTGAAAAATATTAGCGTTCTGAACTTCTCCTACACATAGACTATAAGTGTGGCAAATTTCAAGCTCCTCCGTTTGCGCAATTTTCGTAAAAAGGGGTCCAAATTTTTGGTATCACGTATTAATATACAGATAACAATGTGCTTTTCAGTTTGCCCCGTAACTTTGTATGTCACAAGTTTTGTAGTTTTAAAAATTACGGACATAATAACACCTAATATAAAATGACCAAACTTGAAACCCGGTGGAGAAACATTTGAATGTACAGGTTAGGTCAGGTTTATGTATATATATATACTCGCTGTTACCCGCGGTTTTGCTCGCGTAACAGTTACTATATATTTAATATAGCCCATCAATAAGGACTTTCATACAAACTTCCAACCCCTATTTCACCCCCTTGGGGGAAGAATTTCCAAAGTTCCGTCCTTAGCGGGCGTCTACTCAATAAACCGACCCTACTCAGTACTCACCAAATTTCATGGCTGTTTTTGCTGAGCGATGATGAATCAGTCAGTCAGAACACGTTATTTTATAAGTATATATTCACCCCAAGTTCCTTTGCAATGTAGGCAGGCAGCCACACTCTGCCAAGTGGACGAAGTTCGCCGGATCGTTTAGTTTTAAATATTGCCTGACATAAAAATAAAAAGCCACATCAATAGCACAAAAATAAGAATTCGAAAAATTTTAACCATCTTAAGATGAAATAATAAGGCACCATCCCATATCTTCATACGCGTTGGTGGACAATAAAAGAAAAAGGGCGGCCATTTATCCCCAACAAATGCCGTTGAGCAGGCGGCTATCATAATTCACGGATATTTCTCACATCTGTCGAGTTTTTGTTAGTGTGAACATTCGATTGCGATTTCAAAAGAGGCGGCCGAAGGACTTATCTAATGTTACCATTTCAATCGTATCAAGACCTCACAAAATATCTATTCATTATGCTATCCGGACCTCTGTGGTCTAGTGGTTCAGTTGTTGGATCTGACTGCCTGAGGTCCCGGGTTCGAAACCCGCGTCGGGCAACAAAAATAAAATTGGGTTTTTCCAATTTTCTAATAAAAAAAAATACGTTGCTCAGGATTGGATATGTGTCCGGTTAGCGATAGGCTTGCCACCTATCACATTATGGGACTTGTCTTCGGCTGGTCGTGGGTGCCTGGTTCTGCATCTGCCTACCTTTTCGGGGATATGAGCGTGAACATACTTTATTCCGGGCCAACTCCATTAGCTTTGAGCTCCTTTAGAAAAGAAACCAACTGACTATGGATTAAGTTGTCATTATCGACGTTTTCAGTGTCATGTTCAGGCTAGAGTAAACTTGCACAATAGGCATGCACCAAGGCGACAGAACAGCGACGCACCTATAACATCTATGGTGACTATAGGCGCTACAGTTGCTTCTTACTACCACAAACAGCATGTGCTTGTCCGTTGTCTTTTCAAAACCTCTCTTTGAATTCGTTTGTATGATGTGAATTTATGCTAAATTATTTTCGTTTTATTGCAATAAAAATAAACAACTTACTGGCAATACCATTTCATTAAAATGTCAAATAATTTTACCGCTAAAAAGCGGTTGAGGTTGAATATAATAAGACAAAAAAGCACCGGTAGAGGAAGTCTATTTCTAAATAACCGGAAGACCGTTTACCATAAACTCATAGCTGAGAGTGATCAAAGTGGAATCTAATAAAATTTGTAATAAATATTCTACAAGACTTTTTCCACACTTATCCAAAGAAGGTGGGTTAATAAAGGCTATTTTGCGCTTACGATACCTACGGTATATACTAGAAAAAAAAGGCTTGATTTCCGCCTGTTATTGACTTTTTTTTATCATATTGGAGTGCAAACAAGCAGACGGATTTCCTGATGGTAAGAATTTTTGCCACCTAGAGACACCAAAGGTGGTATTGATGCGTTGCCAACCTGAGGTCAGGATGTTAGGCCGCGAGGAAAAGTAAGCTTACCAGCTACCTTACCCTCCGAACCGGAACACGTCATGACGTTATGGCGGTAGGTAAGGCAGTGTAAAGTACAAACCCGGGTGAGTCGCTGCGAAGCTCTACCACCTAGTAAATTTATTTTTTATGATTTTTTAGTATGTACATAAATACGTAGCAGTTCAAGAAATATTGCTCAGAAAGAGTGTTTTTTTTTTGTAAATTATTGTTTTTTTAATGTGATTGATGAACGCGGTTACTCCTTCAATTTGTAATTGCCCTAAAAAGTCCGAAAATCACTTACACGGAAAGAAGTAATTTTAGTAGAAATAAGGTTTTAATTTAATTTTCTTGTGCCGAAATAAATCTGTTTATAAATTTACCTATGATATTTCACTGAAACGTATCTGTTGATTATTGCTAGAAGTAGGTGTATTTTAAGACCATACATTTTTAGAAAATCAAATTTTCCTGTTATATTTATTTGACCGGCGAGCGGTGTGAGCTGACGCAAAATAAAAAAAAACTACAACATTCCACTTGAATGCTAGTAGGCTTCTACATTTAGATTAAGTAATAAGATTCTTTAAAAACAGGTTCCTTAATTTGTAAATTTCCAGTGGTGATCAACTATTTTAACTGGTTTAATGAAGTCTCATTTAATTCATATATTTTTAACATTTTGAGCTATAAAATAACATAACATATTATAGTCGTATAATTTAAGGGCTTTTAAAGATATATGATCTCTATATGTCTTAAAACTTATTTTATTCTTAATTTTAAATAAAGTATAGTAAAATTTCTTTCAAAAATACGTTTCTCTTAGACTAAAAAAGCTTCGTACTTGTCTTAGACAACTAACTCATACATCAACAAATAATAGATCTATAATTCAGATAACTAATAACTACAAAAATTTCGCTTTTTTATATAACTTATTGCACAATATACTAAGAACATATCAGAACACTATTCATTCTTTATTGATCCTAGTTAATATTGTATGTAAATAGGGAGTTGACCACTCCTGATTAAGATGATTAGCAGATTTAGAACTGTGCTCAAGGTTAGCAAATAGTCAAGTTGATGTCGAAACTTAAATTAGTTTAAGTATATCACAGTTGCATAGTTTTAACGCTCAGAACTCACGGCGCAATTTTTATTCGCGCCCGCGGCGGTCGCGGTTCTGCGGTTTATTTTAAAACTCACGAGACGGGTCATTTTTGCGGTCCCGCAGCCGCTGCGGTTGAAATTATCGCCCGCAAACTTAGCGGTTGAATATCGCGTGGTCGGCGGTTGCGGTTAAATAATCAGTACAAATAG
>NJDD01002105.1:161874-173935 GCA_002245505.1 Calephelis nemesis
GACCGCAGAGCGTGCGGTCGCAACCCGCCGAGGCGGCGGCGGCAGGAGATCGCCGCCCGCACGATTAACGGGCAGACGACCGCTCGCGGGAACCACAAACAACCACAGGCTCTGCGGGCGAAAATCGCGTCGTGAAATGTAAACTTTCGTTTTGCATATTATAAATCTACATTCTACGGGATCTGCGGGCCAGCAACCGCCGCGGGCGCGGGTAAAAACCGCGCCATGAGTTCTCAGTCTTATAGTTGTCGGACGTCGATGGTTGCCACTCTGCTAAAAGCTAACTAAACTTATTTTAGCTGTAAGCTATTTTTTCCCATGAGAAACAAAGGAGTTAGAAATTTTTAGTACAAAAAAGTACCTTACTGTAGCACTGATTTCCTTTTAAAATCGTTTTCTTCTCAAGTCGTAGGACTATGAAATGTACTCCCCAATGAAATTAAAAACAGTTCATTCAAGTTTTCCCTCAAACGTCGTATCTGCGTATCTGGCAGACTAGATGTATCAGACATTACTTGTCGTTGACATATGTATGTATGTATAACATACGCCTTTTACTCATAAACTACTGGGGCTGCTAATATATAAGCAGATGTAACAGATGCCGAACCTGGTAGAGTTCTCATACACGACAAAGATTTGAAATTATCGTCGAATTCGTTTACTAACTTTCTGAGCCAACTAAAATAACAATTATACAACGCCCTGCGGGAAATACTGTCAGAACAGCAATATTCATATTGAAAACAAACTTAAACAAAAGAAATTAAACATCCAGTCGAAACAAACAATATCGGATAGGATATATTGGTACATTTTCCGCTTCGCATCTTCCAAACTGTTTTTAATTTATCTCTTTTCTCGCAAGCAAAGCAATAAAACAAATTTTGCACATAAATAAATTCACATCTTATATTTGTACAAGTAATCAATACCTTCGAAATATTCTATTAAAACCATATAACTTCTTACTTTTATTGTGACTAAAACGTCTTTGTTAAACGTGAAAAAAATATATATATCTATACTTATAAAATAGCATGTCCTGACTGACTGATTCATCATCGCAGAGCAAATACTGTTAGAATTACAGCCATGAAATTTGGTGAGTTTTGAAAACTCTACCCTTGAGGGGTTGTAATAGGGATTGTAAGTTTGGATGTAACACCGACATTATTTAAGTTAGAAACATGAAACTTTATTTTTAGTCTACTCATTAAAAATGAGTGTAGTAGTACTATTTAAATAATGCGCTTCGGCTATATTCGTCAAGCTTCGGAAATCCGAATGTATTTAAAGATAGATATCTTGTTGATACAGAGTTGTTATTACTCATAATTAATCATTTCGCATAAATTTAGATTAAGTCAGTCAATTTAAAATAAAAGTATAAAGTGTAAAAAGAGTAAAATATGTAAAGCCTAAGCGCATATTTAAATACTAGATTTTTTTCTGCAATTCTATCCCTAATATGGTAAAATAGGGGTTGAAAGTTTGTTTGAAAGTCCTTATTAATAGGCTATATATAGACACATATGGCCCAATAATAAGGTATAACGAGCACAGCCACAGGTAACAGCTAGTGTAATTATAAAAAAGTTGAAACCCACACGAAACAGAATACGCTTAATAATATCTCTAACAAAATCTGTACAGAATTTCGGTTCACATCATTTTTCACTTTAAAATTGATAAAAAGCTAATTTTTAATCAGTTTGTAGAACTCGTTTATAGATAGAGCCGAATATCGATTATAGCAGCCATTTTAGAATAATCTTTAAATAGGGCGGCGATAGCACATTAGCTTAAATTAGGGCAACGACTGCCCGCGTCATAAATAATTTTAAACATTTATGGCCATCTTGCCAACATAACAAAAATTAGGTTTTGATTGTCGAAGCGCGTTCGGATACGCGTAAATTGCTGGACGTAATTTAAAATGTCATTGTGATCGCACGACCGCGCTTCAAAATTATGAGGGATGTAAGGGATAAAGGGTAAAGGGCGTGCACGTGTGAGATAAATAATATTTAATAAGTGGATTTATTATGCTGTAATTCATCATTTATCTTTTGGGGTGTAGTCTTACTCAAATGTCATGTGGTCACCTGTACTCTGCTTCTGATAACAGATGGAGAAAAGTTTGCAGGATAAGATACTAAGGAAACTAAAGACAGGCCAAGTACGAGTCGGAGTCGGAGTTTTTAAATCGGCTGACCTAATCTAAATTTAAGCGAAATGATAAATTATGTGTAATAAAAAACTCTACATAGATATTTTTAAAATACGTTTGCCTCTGTGGTCTAGCGGTCCAGGTGTTGGACTTGACTGCATGAGGTCTCGGGTTCGAATCCCGGGTCGGCCAACAAAAAGAAAATTGGATATTTCCAATTTTCTAATTAAAAAATTTTGGTCGGGATTGGAAATGTGCCCGGTTGGCGATAGGCTTGCCACCTATCACATTGTGGGACTTAGTGTCTTCGGCTAGTGGTGATTGCCCTGGTTGTGCCTCTGCCTACCTCTTCGGGGATGTGGGCGTGAAGATAATTTAAAATACGTTCGGATTTACGAAGCTTGATGAATAGCCGAAGCGCATAATTTAAATAGTACTTAAAACTGTATATAAGCAAAAGTTCACTCAACACGACATTTCATTAAATAATGACACCTAAATTGACGGTTTTCGCATTTTTTACTATAGCTGTGTTATAAGACGTTGCTTCGTAAAAGTAAAGTATCTTCACGCCCATATCCCCGAAGGGGTAGGCAGAAGCACAACCAGGGCACCCACGGCTAGCCGAAGATAGACCCACAATGTGATAGGTGACAAGCCTATTACCGGGCATATCCCGATCCAAATCCCGATCAAAATCGGGTCCAATCCCGAGGAACGTTATTTTTATTAGAAAATTGAAAATACACATTTTCTAATTTTTTGTTGCCCGACCCGGGGACCGAACCCAGGAGTTCAAGAAGTCAAGTCCGATGCTTGACCACTAGGCTACAGAGGCGATACAAAATTATAAGATTCTGAGTTTACATGAAGTACCCTAAATGCTCTTTCAAGTTTCTAAAACTTACGGCAAAAATGGCTGTACCGAAAAGCACATTACTACATCCTTGCGGGAAAATTGATATTAGCTTATCAATACCACCAAACTGACAAAGACCCCGCAGATAAACTAACCCTTGGAAACCCTTGGATCCGCGCGTGTTTGTAGAGATATTTTACGAATCTTGTGTTTGAAATTGTAACTCGTACGTGAACATTCATTTATTTTTAAAATATTCTATCAAATATATCCGAAACGTAGCTAAAAGATCCGGAAATGAGTTCCGGGAACCACATACTTACTTTATCTCACAAACATCTTTTGTGACCGTTTTATATAACTCCGAGCGCGTACATTTACGAATTTTAAGTTTAAGAGATGTGCGTTGGTTGACATTATATTTTCAGAGCTAAATTATTTTCCAAGCACCAACAAAAATATACTTTTAAAAACTATACTTTTAAATTAAAGTTTAGTCGGATAGCAACTATGTAACTTTTAAGCAATAAACTATAAAATTTATATCCGTATCATTCATTCATTCATTCAGAAACATCTTTATTCACTTGAACCATACAAGTAGTATTTGTGTATCATTTATAGGTACTACACTTTAGGCCTTTAGTCGAAGTCTTTAGCGTGAATATTACTTTACTCATAATTAAACGCAGTAAAATTACAATATCTGACCCCGACTACCTACCTATTTTATCAGGTACCTATGCAAAATTTTCGAAAAAAACAACGATTTAATGATTGAATTCGAAAGATCAATGAACGATTCAGGTTGTAAAATAAATAAAAATGTATGCACTGTTAACTATAACTCAAAAACCACTTGTCGGGTCATCATAATTTATATAAGACCTTCTCGGAACCACAACCTTCTCGAACAGGAATCATAAAAATCAGTTCGGAATTGGCTAAGTAATCAAGTAACATACATACAAAAAAATTAAATTGATACCCTCCTCTTTTTGTAGCTTCAGTTAAAGTACAGTCTTTAATATGAAATCAGAACAAAATTCACCCTGAATTTGGTTACATCATTACCAAAAGACATAACAACGAATAATTAATGAAAAAAAGATATAAATCAAAGCAATCCGTGCTCTATAAATACAGCAGTAAAATATTTTGGCTTTCTGTACTTAGTGGTAGTGTTTCAGCAGCTTAAAAATGAATCAGTAAAAATTTGAATTGCAAATACCCTGACGATAGCTAATTGATTCTTCCAGATACTTAAAAATGTCTCTAGAATGTTAAAAGAATTTTTATCCATCTGACAACGATGCCCAAAAATGGTAACATTTTAGCTTGAAGTTTTTATAAATCCAAATAAATTTATTTAATTAGCAATTTCCCGCAAAAAAATGTATATACATATATGATATATAATATTATGGCGTGAAATTACAAATTAAATAATTTTATTCGGATTTAAGTATAGATTTCCGCAAAGTAACGTCTTCTTCTATTAATTTTTGAAGTTTTATTATATAAGATATCATAAAAAAAAGTATCTTCACTCCCACATCCCCGAAGAGGTAGGCAGAGGCACAACCAGGGCACCCACGACTAGCCGAAGACACTAAGTCCCACAATATGATAGGTGGCAAGCCTATCGCCAACCGGGCACATTTCCAATCCCGACCAACATTTTTTTTATTAGAAAATTGGAAAAATCCAATTTTCTTTTTTGTTGGCCGACCCGGGATTCGAACCCGAAACCTCATGCACTCTATAGGTCGCCTCCGTGGTCTAGCGGTCCGGGTGTTGGACTTGACTGCATGAAGATATCATCAATGGCAAAAGAAGGTAGTAATACATCGCCAATCATTTATTTCACCATTGAAATACTTTATTACATATGCAAAAAATATGTATTTATTAATCTGTTTGACTGAAGTATCAATGAGCAATGACCAGCCAAACCTTAGAACTACAAACTTAAAGTTTTGCATGCATATTCCTTTTATAACGTAGGCATCCACTAACGAAGGTTTTTGTCAAAACTCAACCCCCAAGGGGGCGAAATAAGGGATAAAAGTTTGTATGAAACTTTTCGTTTTTATGAAATTTTGTGTAAATGAAGTGAAAAATAAATTATGAGTTACGCGTTTCAACGATTACAAAAATTTAACGCCCAAGGGTTTAGAATAGAGGGTGCAAATTTGTATGGACTTTTTAATTCTTGGATATGTGTTTACATGAAATTTCTTATAAATATAAATAAATTGCGACAATGACTACGATAAAAATGTTAAAATGTTTTTATTTCGAAAATTTAACCCTTAAGAGGGTATAATAGGGGAACGAGGTTGGAACTTTTATATAATCACACAGGCCAAATCCTTTGAGCTAGAAACCTAAACTTTCGCGCACTTATTTCTCTTAATGACATAGGCAACCGTTATTGAAGGGTTTTTCAAAATTCAATCATCATAAGAGTGAAAGAGGAGATAAAATTTTGTATAGAACTTTTTTTCATATATTTGCATGAACTTTCGCACAAAGTAACGTAACGTATTTCATCGTTTTTGAAAATTGAAATCCTAAGGCAGTCAAATAGGGGATGAACTTTTATATAAACGCACAGAGTAAATCCTTTGGGCTAGAAATCTAAAAAACCGCACACGTATTCGTCTTATGATGTAAGTATCCAGTAAGGAAGAATTTTTTAAAACTCAAACCCCAAGATGGTGAAAGATAGAATAAAATGTAGTTTGAAAGTTTTATCCTATTAATCTAAAATTAAATAAGCATAAAGTTTCGCACGGATTGAGTCCAGTAAAATGATAAGTAACATATTTCATCGTATTTTTGTAAATTCAACCCAAAATAGGGTAAACAGGTGACTAATTTTGTCTACAGACTAAATTCTTCGGGCATCGCTGGCATAAATTTTGACCTAACTGATTTTTCAGCACCAATTTAAAACTCTGTGTGCTTTTAGATTTAAAAAAATCTTTTTTAGAAAAGGAGGAAGTAGCACTTCTGCAAATAAAACTACACATGCGGTATATAAATAGATATGAGGTACAATTAGAAAAGCGAAAGTGTGTGTTCCGTTTTCACGTCAAAAACGGGCTGAACTGATTTTATTGTTTAAATAAAAAAATTAGACTTTGGCAAAGATCGTAGGCTACTTTTTATCCTAAAATCTCAACGGGTAATTTTGGATAACTAAATATTAAATAAATAGAACACGAGAGCAAAACCACGGATAACAACTAGTTTAACAATACATTCTTTGAAACCGGATTTAATTTTTTTAAAAAAGGATTGAATGTAGAGGAACCCAGACAGGTGTGCCAGGATTGTAAGACTTGGCACTCTATACTCTCTGCCTACCACGTAAGGGGCTTGACGTGAAGATATGTATGTAAGTAAATTAAAAATAGATAAATTTAGAACTTACATCAAAATAATTTAATATAAACCTATAGGGACAACAAATACTTGCGATACTAAAAAAACAAATTTTAGACGTCCGAAGTAGTAGGTGGAGGCGTAGGGTGGAAGCCTTTTACTTTATCAATCATACTCAAAAGAAAAAGGTTTGAAAGAGACGTGTATTAATAGAGCCCCAATATGTCTTGAGTGTGAGAAAAAGGAGAGATTAATTTAAACATCTGCCGATGACGCGCGGCCGGCTATGTGCTGCACATGTGCTCGCATTTAACATCATACTGTATCATCTAACCACTTTTAATGTATGGGAATTACACACTTTATTATTTTTTATCATACACTTAAATAAAATAATTATCTCTAGATATTTTATAATTTAATTTATACCTGCCGTTTCTTTTTTTAAAATGGTAAACTATGATCCTAAGGTTTAATATGAATTTTATCATGTTTTGACTAGTTAGCACTGACCTCAAAACTAGTTTTTGTCATCTGTCAGATTTTCACGCAAAGGTTCTCGGATAGTATGATAGCAGGCATTCGACAGACAAACTAAGGTCATTAGCATAACTTAAGAAACTAAGAGTATCTAATACAATGACAATATTTTCAATAACTCCGACAAAAACTACCCGCAATGTATCAAGTCAGTTTTCAAACAAAATTTGGCATCAAAATCTGTCCATTTTTGAGGAGCTATAATGCTACAGACAAACACACACAACACAAAACCAGACGAACGTCATATTTATAATGGATAATAAAGGTAACTTTCCGTCTCGGTTAAAAGAATGTCAATGCTGATCAGAATATTTAAAGGAGTAAATATTAAAATGGCGAGATAGAGACGCCCTCTCGAGTAATCGAGTGCCAACTCCTCAATTACCCACGTATTCCCCGTTCGCAGAGAACGTGGAGGCGTTGCTAATTTCAAAGGACAAATTACTACACATAATTTATTACCCGTTAAAGGCTGTTGACACATTGAGTATAGATAAAAATAACAATGAATTTCTGTTTAAAATTACACGAATTGATTAAACCCCAAAGAAAACAAGGTAAAGTATATGTAACTACCACCCGCCCCGGCTTCGCACGGTTATGAAGTATACATATAAACTTTCCTCTTCAATCACTTTATCTATTAAAAAAACTGGGTCAAAATCCGTTTCGTTGTTTTAAAGATTTAAGCATACAAATGGTCATAGGGACAGAGGAAGCGACCTTGTTTTATACTATGTAGTGATGTACGTGTAATATCTAAGCAAATTACAGACATACATTTTTTTCTTTTTGAATGTTATGATTAGTTGTGAAAAAATACAAACACGTTAAATCTATTTTGCCGGATTGTCAGTGTGCGGCCGCGATTCAGATCCGGTGGTAGTTAATAAAAATATATGGTCCACGTGAATATTTTTTTTTTACTTATTATATTATACTTGTGTCATAGGTAAAAATAATGCCGTAAATTGTGTTAGTTAAACTGTTCATGATTCTAAAACGGCTGTAACGATTTTAATAATATTTGTATGATTAATCTCAAGCCAAAGGAGATAAGGATACTGCTTTAAAATTATGAATATTTTTTGTCTATACTCTGGTACAGGTTAGCTTTAAAAATATTATTTTGGTTATCGTGGCATTGTATTCGATATCATACTGCAAATTTTAACAGTTTTAGGCAATCTAACATTGAAGCTTGGGAGGATATAAACTCGAAAGCAAAAATCTTAAAATCTTTATTGTGATTAAATAAAACCAAAAGTATAGATCAATTAATGCAATGCTTGCCATTATCAGCTACCAACGGCTTGTAAGGAATTATTTTTCCCATTTTCTCTACATTTCTAATGGTTTTCCTCTTCATAAGAACCTTCTTCTGATTATAACCAACACAACAAAAACTAATAAGCAAAATTGGTCCATCTGATGACCACACGAAGTGGGGATTAATTTTTATTATGTTTATGTATAGATTAGATAAACAACCCACAAGTGGACGAAATATGAGAGCGTGCTTATACACACACAGAGTAAATAAATAAGTATCTTCACGGCCATATCATCGAAGAGGTAGGCAGAGGCACCCACGACTAGTCGAAGACACTAAGTCCCACAATGTGATAGGTGGCAAGCCTATCGCCAACTGGGCACATCCAATTCCGAGCAAAATTTTTTTGTTATTAAAAAAATTGGAAATACCACATTTTCTTTTGTTTGTTGCCCATGTCGGGCTTCAAATCCCGGGACCTCAAGAAGTCAAATCCAACACTTGGACCGCTAGGCCACAGAAGCGATACACACATAGATAGAAGATAATAGATAATTAGAGGAAAATGTAGAGCAAGATGCCGCCATAGACATACGAAATAATTGAGCTTAATGAAGATTTAGCGCTACCACGTCCTAACTCGTAATGAATAAAAATCGTGATACCCTCAGAGTACGTGACCCGTCCGAAAAATCCTTAAATTTGTCAACAACATAATTGCAACTAGGACTGAAAAGGACAACCAACACCAGGGGATAGCTGATACACAATTCTCTTGCTACAGGTAAGGATAAAGCGTATGTCATAATTTCATTGCTTAGGGTAATTATTTAGGATCAGTGTGTCTCAACTTTCATATAAAAAAAATTAAAAAAAAGTTTACTATGTTTTTTATTCGCCAAAATCATATGACACTGGTTGCCTTATATTATCTGAATGCCTTTAGACTTATTTTCAAACTATACGGGTTATACTTTTTCAAGTAAACTTCATACAAAATTCGGGTTTGCTATGTATGTATAAAAGTCCCGCCTCTTATTACGTAGTATTTATATACTCTTTGTTCAGGATTATAAAAAATAGATAGTATTCGATTCTCGGACCTTTTAAATATGCATATAAAATTTGGTGACAATTGGTAAAGCAGTTTCAGAGGAGTACCGTAACTAGCATTGTAACATGACAAATTTATAAGATTTAATAAATATATTGATATTTATCATACGTTAAGTTAAATAAAGTAAGTAAGTAAGTAGTTTTTATTTGATTTATAGTTAAATTCATTTGTTGTTGCCAGGATCGTGAGGTTTGGCACTCTATACTATCTGCCTACCTCGGAATAGACTTGGCGTGAAGATATGTATGTAAGTGTACAAATTACTTTTCAAATGGGAATCATTTTGGCTGGAAAAGCTAAGGTAATGGTATTAACTCGGTCGACTTGTCATAGAACTCTACCGTCTAGTTTGATTGTTGACCGGGTTCGAATCCCGGGTCGAGCAACATAAATAAAAGAATAGGGTTTTTTGGAAATTGGAAAATTTTCTAGTAAAAAATCGTTGCTCGGGATTGGATATATTGTGTTCGGTTGGCGATAGGCTTGCCACCTATCAGATTGTGGGTGGTGTCTTCGACTAGTTGTGGGTGCCCTGGTTGTGCCTCTGCTTACTTCTTCAGTGATATGGGTGTGAAGATACTTTTTTTTGTTTGGTTGATTAGTGGAAATGATGAAACAATTTAAATCATTAGATTATTCACTATCGGGCGATACAGTCGACACGTTTCTTCACTTAACGCTATTAGGAGCGAGAAAATGTTTCTTTTTAAAGCGGAACTCTACGTCCGCTGCTCTACTCTAGACATTTTTTTTAGAAAAATGGTAAATGCCATGTAGCTGTGACCAATATCATTAACAAACTAAAATAACTATTAAATTAAACACTTAAAAACCCCCTAATCAAGAACTTAATTTCCCTTTAACAAGTAAAAAAATCGGTAAATCTCCCCACTTTCACTGAACACAACTTCTAATGGTTCAACCGATTTTCTTTAAACATGTCTATAAACACTCGCACATAAGTGACCTTTAATACAAAAAACTGAATTGAAATCACTGCATCCGTTCGGGAGTTATGATGCCACAGACAGACAGACACTTCAAACACGTTATAACACCCCTCTTTTTGCATAGGGGGTTAAAAACAATATGACTAGATAATAAAGATCTATAACTCGCTCGAAATAGTGTAAAAAATAGAAAGATAATGAGTCTATCGTTCGCTAGCATATCACATATTATGTATCTACATGTTGCTCGCTTTTAAACCTTGTAATTTAAATGTGTGATAGCAAGGTTTTCTTTGGCGCAGTCAGTTAAATTAGGTGGTAATGTACTACGACGACTAGCCCGGACCAACACCATACTTTTGACTACCATTATAATATAATTATTGTTCTCCAATGTCACAGGTTCTGATTTGTAGACTAGCCAGTATACTTCCACACGTAAGACTAGCTAAAGCTTTAAGCTGGCAAAGCAACGTTACCGTGTTTGTTGTCTTTAGGCGATTTGTATTTCTATGAGTTTTAATATATTAGATGACTTTTTAATATAAATGACAAATTAAATGCTCTATTTTTCAACTTTATATGCTACAAATATAAAAAACCGTGTTGGAAGGCAGCTTGTAAAAAGCGAGCATAAGCTTAGCGTCACTAGCACCGTGACATCTGAATAGGTAGAGTTTCGCAGCGACTAACCCGGATTACCTATCCTCACCGTCTTACCTTTTCCTGCCGCCATAACGTCATGACGTGTTTCGGTTCGGATGGAAAAGTAGCCGGTAAACTTACTTTTGCTCGAGGCCTAATATCCCGACCTCAGGTTGGCAACGCACCATTACCATGTTTGGTGTCTCTAGGCGGCGTGAATTTCTTACCATCAAGAATTCCGTCTGCTTGTTTGCCTTCCTATATCATTTAAAAACACAAAGATACTACAGCCTCACTCTCAATGTCTACCAAACTCTACTATTGAACGAATTTCTTACGAGAAGGTTATATCTATTTTTTATTTTCTTTTTTTCATAATTTACTTATTCTCGTATAAGTCGATAGCTATTCTTCTTTATTTTGTGTTGCTTATATCACTTCTATATTTATTTCTAAAGTCATTTCTTAAATATTATTTTATTTATTTTTGCTTGGCAATAACAACAGGAAACTCTACCATTATGCCACGAATTTTAATAAATGTTGTAAGTATTCTAAGGAAATTAACTAATATATTTTCTTACACTTACCAGATATGTGAGCAAAACATAGGGTCAAGGTAGCAATCGCACAGCCTGACGCAAGGGCCGTGGAAAGTAACACTGCTGAGGCTGAAGCCCCGATGCCTGCTCCTCCTGCAGCGCCACAGACTATAAAAACATACAGGAACGAAGCAGCACATTCAGCCACTACCGCCTTCCACAACGACAAAGTCCGCACTTCTAACCTGGCGGGAACTCTACCAGCTAACACTGAATCACTGTTTGAACTTGATTCCTTTTTTAAACACTCTAATTTCTCGAATAATGTAATTATGTGTTGTTCTAAATTGTCACTTGGTATGTTAAACGTTTGCTCACCCATTTTTTTTTGTTTTTTTTTTTATTTCAATACATTTCAGACAACGCGCGCGAATCCTCTCTCGATACAGCCAAACGCCTAAGCTGTACGGGACTGTCGTTCACTGTGAATGAGCCGGCTGCCGAGACTGAATGAACGAGCCTCACATGTCTCCCGCCACTTGTTACGCCCCCGCCCCGGGACCTGC
>NJDD01002105.1:175953-195529 GCA_002245505.1 Calephelis nemesis
TTCGAAATTCAAATGTAATATTTTTTTATTTTTAAGTGTAACAGTATTTATGGCCAGACTAAGTAGAAATATCGGTCACGTGGAAAGAATGACAGACGAAAGATGGATGTAGGTACCCGGGGAGACCAAGGTTGACGTTCCACGATTAGATCACTCGGATATTAACCGAGGGTGGTGTCAAGTCTCCAAAACCGGCGTGTTTGTATGAAAAGGGTAATGAAAGTGAAGAAAGCCAGACAGGTTTGTTAGAATCGTGAGGTTTGGCAATCGATATCCCTGCCTAAGCCGTAAATGACTTGGCGTGAAGATATATATGCATGTATGTATGTACAAATACTATTTTTTAAGACAGCTAATTAGAAGAAAGAAATGCCTATACGCCATCCATCACCTAAGTCACTGAAAACTGCTAATTGCTAAGAATATTTATAGCAAAAGATAGCCAACAACGACGCGGCACCCCTGATGGTATGAAATAACTGTTTAAGCCTAATGTGCAAGTCTACCGGCTACTCTACCACACCGGACATGACACTATAATTATGGTGGTACCTCCGAGTTAGTACTATAGTTTATGTTGTCTCTGTTTTGAGTATAGGTAAAAAAGTAAGTAAGTATATTCACGCCCATATCCCAGAAGAAGTAGGCAGAGGCGCCCACGACTAGCCGAAGACACTAAGTCCCACAATGTGATAGGTGGCAAGCCTATCGCCAACTGAGCACATATCCAATCTCGAGTAACGTTTTATTTTGTTAGAAAATTAGAAAAACCTTGTTTTCTTGTTGTTGCCTTGTTGACCCAGGAATCAAACCCGGGACCTCGTGCAGTCAAGTCCAACAACTGGACCGCTAGACCACAGAAGCGGTAATAGTTGAGTGTAGGTAAGCCGCCAATAAACGTCGCTTGGCCGGTTACAGACCTCTCTTAAAATAAATGTAATACCAGACGGATATGCTTTTTTAATCTAGTGCTTTCCCGAAGTTTTCTCAACGAGTTTCCCTAATATCTATCAGTGGTGGCTATTATTCGAATACTCGCGTGTAAAATTATTAAGGATTAATGTTAATGAAGCAATTGGCTTTCTCACAATAAATGTAATACCAGACGGAAATGTTTCTTTTATTTAGTGCTTTCCTGAAATTTTTTCAGCGAGTTTCCCTGAGCCTATACCATGAGATGGTATAGATTACGTCTGGTAAAGTTACGTGTCGAAATCTATGACATGTTTGGTCTAAAAATGTGTTTCTCTTAGTTACCAATAGAGGCGCTGTTCAAGGTTTACATTTACAGAGACGGTAGCGAGTGTAGTAAACTTGACAAGCCGTAAACTCGTGGTAAGGACTCTGATATCTGTCAGTGGTGACAATTATTCGAATACTCGCGTGTACAATTATTAAATATTAATAAAGCAATTGTCTCTCATAATAAATGTAGTACCACACGGATGTGTTTCTTTTATTTAGTGCTTTCCCGAAGTTTTTTCAGCGAGTTTACCTAAGCCTTTACCACGAGTCGATATAAATAACGTCTGGTAAGTTACGTGTCGAAATCTTTGACACTTTCAGTCTAAAACTTTTGGTTTAGAAAGTTCTTAGTTACCAATAGAGGCGCTGTTCAAAGTTTTCATACAAATAATTTATAGAGACGGTAGCGAGTATAGTAAACTTGACTGGACGTAAACTCATGGTAAGGGTTCTGATATCTATCAGTGGCGAAGATTATTCGAATACTCGCTTGAACAATTATTACAGATTGGACGACCTCCTACCCGGTGGACTGATGATCTGGTCAAAGTCGCGGGTAGTCGCTGGATACAGGCGGCTGGTCACCGTGACTTGTGGTGATCTTTGGGAGAGGCCTATGTCCAGCAGTGGACGTCCTCCGGCTAATGATGATGATGATAATTATTAACGAAGTAATTGGCAAGTTATGGAGATAGGCACAAGAAGGGTGATATCGTGTTATAGTAAATTATCCGATAGCAATTCAACCTTAAGAAATATTGGGGATTGGGATCCTTCCGGTAAAGTTCAGCCGCTGGTTAAATACAGGGAATACAAATGTGATTGGATTTGTTATTGTTAACTGAGGGAACACTAATTTATTAGATCGATAGTGGACAAACGACTTAAATGTAAGGCTGTCTGTCTGTCGTTGAATGTCTATAAATAGTAAAGAAGCCAATGTTTGTTTTCGGAAAATTCAGTTCCAGATATTGCGAGGTGTTTAAAGAAGGCTTGGGAAGGATTACTGGTGCGACTGTGGGATTCCTTTTACGAGAAAGTGTTCAGTCAGTGCTCATGCGCTATGGACCGCTTGTCTACGCGCTACTCGAGCCTGAGAAACGCGTAAAGCTGGTGCGTGATGGTATCGTCACGCTATATTAATATTTGACTAAAAAGGAACGACAGAAAGCATTTTTACAAGTGTCTGTTTGTTTGTCTGTGTCATGGCCGTAATTTACGTCAAATTAACTGATAGTCAGAAAATTAATCCCGGAGAACTCCAGCCGTTAAAAGTTGCTGCTTTCCTGCCAGGCAGCTCGTAAAAGGTGAGCATGAGCGTGCCATCACAAACACCGTAACATCTTATAAAGCTGCACTCAGGTTTATTACAATCTTAATAAGATGTTTATAACGCATCCTCACCAAGTCCAACTGGGTTACTCCTCAGGTACCCGTTTTGAAGGAAAATGGTACCGCATTTGTGTTAATTTCAATGCTACTTTAAATAAGTATATAAAAGTAGATCGTTTTCCTTCACCAAAATTAGAGTTTGTTAGCCAAACAACACGAGGTCCAAAACATCAAAAAAATAGTTTTTTTGCAGGCCTATGCCAAATTTTTACTGGATGACTAAGAAACTCTCGGCCATCAACGCCTACAAGGGTTTATTACAATACAATAGGATAGCTCATGGTTATCTTTAAGTCCGGGTATTTTTCAAAGGAAGCTAGTTGTAGCTTCCTTTGCAGATATACCTACCATTTGTGGGCATATACTTAGACGATCTTATTTTAACCGGGCCTGATGACGATACGCATTTAAAAACACTTCATAAGATATTTACTCGGTTAAAAGAATAAGACTTGGAGGAAACAAAAAAAGTGTACGTCTTTTGCGTAATTGGTGGCTCATTTAGGTTATGTCGCTAGTGGTGAGGGAGTAAAAACAAATTAGTTAAAGATGCAAATTTCATTTGAGATGAGTAGTGTTGGCAGGCTTTTGAAAGTGAAAAAATGTTGATAACGAGTCCAGCAATAAACTATTATTCCGGAAGCCTGCCCTTCATATTAACTGCCTTTATTGGAATCACTAATGTGTTGCGATGCAAGTGGTGTAGGGGTAGCCTTGATTTCGTATAGAACCTCACAAGGCGATCATTTGACAGCATATGCATCGGGAGCTTTAAGCTTGGCAGAGAAACCCCTTCTCTCTCAAGCTTAAAGCTCCCGATGCATTGGCTTATTGAACATTTTTGGAATTGGGAAATTTCGTCAATATTTGAATGGTAGCAAATTCAAATAAAGAACAGACCGTAAATATTTGGTTACCATTTTCGGTGCTAAGGGAAGTATAAAGGTGATGGTGGCTAGTCGCATGCCACGCTTGGCAGTGTTACTGGGCGACTATGATTAACAAAATTGAATACGTGCTTAGTAACAATGATGCGACAGATGCTTTGTCACACTTAAACGTAGGGTTAGAAAGTAAGATAAAAAAGAGAAAATACCTATTTGAACTTTTTTTTTAAAATTCTACAGATAACGAGAAAGGCAGTACAAGACCATTAAAGTCAAAATTTTGTTAATAGCAACATTATATTTCTAGACAGGTTTACCACGGCAATGTACTGAAAGCGAATTGCAGCCTTATTATGCCAGGCACAATGAAATTTGCATAGATATGGGGTATATTGTGTAGGGGTACAGACAATGCCGTCTTTATTATAAGGGCACACGGGGCCAGTGCTCTGGGCCCCTTTACTCAGAGGGCCCCGAAGGATCGACCATTCAACTCCCATTTAACCTCAACATATTTTGGTTGGGAGCATTATACGTTTTTCTCGTTGTCAATGATTATGGGCATAGTAAGTGACATTCTTAATAAAATTTAGTTTGAGGATTTAATAGAAGATTTTCCTCAACAGAAATCCCGATAGAAACTATAATCGTAATTATAAAAAAACAGCAGCATACTAATATTATTAATGACATAATATGTACTGTAATTAAATAAAGTAATTGATTACCCAAAAAATCTTAGCGAAAAAGATTGTAAAGTTTGATTTCTGTAGATTCCAAAAGGGCCCCAAGTTTCTATGTGCCCAAAGGCCTCAGCATAATCTAAGACGGCCCTGGGTACAGACTAACAATACCGCATTTATTGCGAGAAACTATGTCCGAAGAAATGATACTGGGCATATAGGTAAAGTTTAGATGAAGATATAACGCGAAGTTTTATTTGGTGGCCCGGGATTGATGTTGGCATTGAAAGAATATGTAAGGAATCTGAGATATGCGCTGTGAAGGTTTGTGCACATCCAAGAGCGCCACTGCAGCATTGGCCATACCTATTCTCTGCGGTCTGATGAGCCTTGGTCTAGGATACACTTGGATTTCATGTCTTATCAGGGACGTTCATTTTTAGTGTTAACAGAAGCCTCGAGTAAATGCATAAAGATTTTTTCAATGTTTAAAACCAGCTACAACAAAAAAAAAGTGAAACACAGACAATGTCTGCCTCTGTTGACATTCAAACCCAAGCGTGACGTGTACGCTAACCCCTCGACTAATCAAAGCCCTTGGAATAGTCAAAATTATTTAACAATATAAAAGCAATTTGACATATGCATTGTTGTGAGTAGGTAGTAGTAGTACTTAAGCTACCTTATTAATAAACCTGGACTAACATAGGAATAAAATTCGGATGCTATTAAATTCTGTATCTCACTGTAATAAAGACTATAATACCAGGTTGAACCTTGGAGTACTTGACTCCGTGTGACAGAAGGTGTTCAAGATAAATTAATCACTTGCTGTTGCCCGCGGGCCGAGGCGTTGCCTGCGTGGTAATAAATAATGATAGAAACTATCCTATGTGTTAATCCCAGTTACCCTCTATGTGTGTGCCAAATTTCATAATGGTTCAGCAGTTTTTGCGTGAAAGAGTAACATACTTACAAACTTTTACATAAATAATATTTATAATCTAAACTAATATTATAAAGCTGAAGAGTTTGTTTGTTTGAACGCGCTAATCTACTGGTCCGTTTTGAGAAATTCTTTTAGTGTTACCAAAGAGAATATATTAATTTACTAATTATTTACTAATCTCTGGTGTTACATAGCCCTTTTAACGAGAAAGGCTACAGGCTATATTCTACGCGGATGAAGGCGCGGGCGGAAGGTAGTATTGTTATATTTATGAAAAAAGTCAAGTTTTCAAATTTATCTTAGCTAACAAATCTCTCAAAGTTATTAAATATATACATACAGCATACATTGAATGTAAAACGTACATGCAAGGTTTCTTCAAGGGGTAGCGTATTTTGTAACAACACTGTTGCAATGATGCAACGGCTCCTTGATATAATTAATGCAGACCGTAGTTATTCAAGTTACTAATTAAATATTATAGCCTTTCATAAACATTTCTTGTAAATTGTTGCCAAGATGAGTTAATTCAGCTCTCATTGCCAAAAATGTTTCATGTAGAGACAAGCTTTTAACTCTACACGTGGATTTTTGTTTGAAAGCTGACGTGATCGAGATGATTCTTAGCTATATTACACCTAGGCTTTGTTTTTTTTTGTTTCAGGATTATTGATAGGATAAATTCTTTTTGTAAATTCATAGGTTTTCGGAGCGATCATTTATACGAAATAGAAGATGAATAGGTACATACTAATAATAATTATATGGAAAAGCTTAAACTGGAAACATTACATACCTTTATATACTTAATTAGAATTAAAAAACCGTTTTTTACATAGACCACACAAAAGACTATTTTTTTTTAAATGGCTAATATGTTACTAATCTCGTGGTTTTTACACCTTCACCGGACTATATATGTCTGTTGTGACGAGTTCATATAAAAAATACTAAAAGCTACCATTGGATCAGCATGTAGCCTCACTCCAAGTTGATTGGGAAAAAAGCTAAACGGGCTTGTCTTTTTTCCTCATATTATAATATGTAAGTAAGTAGCAATACATGAAGTCAAGTAATACATTAAATGTATATTACATTTATAAGAGAATAAGGAGTAATATTTTTAAATTTATTAAATGAAAAGTCTTTCATATAATGGACAAGTTTATTGTAAAAACGTGTAGGGCCCAAGAAAGAATGGACTACCAAACAGATCATAGCCTATGGACACCTTACCCTACCAAGTTGCTGCACAGAAGTCCACCACAAGTGGCACAGTTAGGGTTGCCAGGTCGCAAAATCTAAAAGCCGGACAGTCCAGCCAGTTCGGCCGGACATTTGTTTAGAAAAGCAGGACACCCTACATTATTGAAGATTTTGTCTAAGCATTAGGTACAACAAAAAATATGTATGTAAAACCAAGATTCTTATTATCATAAAACTTGTTAAATTCTAGCGAAATAAAAAATAAAATCGAATGTGTAACTGTCGTTCATGAAATTTAAAAGCCTAACAAAAGCCGGCCAGGCCTGACACGCTTTAATTTAGCCGGACATGCAACCAAAAAGCCTGACTGTGTCCGGCTTTATCCGAACACCAGGCAACGCTAGGCACAGTAATCAGTATTTAAGTAGGTAATAAGTACTAACGCACAGAAAACTCACTACTTATTAAACGTTAGTAACTCATGAAGCTAAGGGTGTGTAGAGAAGTCTCACATTGCACTGAGCATGTAGACCTGATTTTTTTTTATGATATTGAAAGGCAAACAAGCTGACGGATTTCCTGATGGTAAGAAATTCACGCCGCCTAGAGACACCAAAGGTGGTAATGGTGCGTTGCCAACCTGGGCAGGCCTCGAGAAAAAGTAAGTTTACCGGCTACCCTACCCTCCAAATCGGAACACGTCATGACGTTATGGCAGCAGGAATAGGTAAGACGGTAACAATCCGGGTGAGTCGCTGCGAAACTCTCCCACCTACTCAGATGTCACGGTGTTAGTGACGGTAAGCCTATGCTCGCCTTTTACGAGCTGCCTGGCAGGAAGGTAGATAGTCTATTCTGCAAAGGAGCCCGGACCAACACAAATGTAATGGTTAAAAGCTTAAATAGGCGTAGCTAAAACAATATCACGTTTTGAGGTAAGACTATTTTTTACTACTGGTTTTGTAGTGGGACTCTTTAAGCTATATGTGGCCCGTATCAATATAAACTGCTGAGTGGAACCCCTGCATGCTAGTGGCATTGTTGGTAATTTTAGCACTTACTTCACTTACTCGCCTCTTACGAGTTGCCAGATAGAAAGACAAAAATGGTCTAAATGGAAAAAAATGGTCAAATACGAGAATAATTCATTTATACATACCTACGTAATAGGCTCACTATCTTTTCTTATTTTAAAGGGTAAAGTGTGCTTCAAATAGCCGTCAAATGACGTGTTTTTTTATTTGCTATCTCCTATGACCAACAGCAATACAATGGAGATATCAAAAACAAAACACGTCGTTTGACAGCTATTTGACGTAGGTACAGTTTACCTAGTGATCATTACTAAAAAAAATGAATAGCCCCGTTGGTCCTTCTATGATCTTCTCGTCCATATCCCCAAAGAGGTAGGCAGAGGCACAACCAGGGAACCCACGACTAGCCGAAAACACTAAGTCCTGCAATGTGATAGGTGGCAAGCCTATTGCCAACCGGGCACATATCAGAAAATTACTTAGTAAAACCAGTTAGTAGTTTTCTTTTCGTTGCCCGACCTGGGAATCGAACCCGGGACCTCATGAAATTAAGTCCTATACCTGGACCGCTAGACTATAATTAAGTATTTATTAAGTCAATTCTTCAATGATTATGTACTGATTGAAATGAATTAAGACAGAGTTTAGTCAATAAGTAAAAAAAAAAACATTAAATCACGTAGAATAGAATAGAATATATTTTCATTCATATTCACTTCACAGGAGACACTTGTGACGAGTCAATATAAAACTAAAAACTACCACCGGAACGGACGTAATTTTGCATGTGTATATCTTTTATTACATGCACCTACTGAACACGGTTTAAAAATTTTAATAGGTAGGTAAGTACCTACCTATTTTTAAAGAACCTTAAATATGATGCAGCAATCCAATTTCTATGATGGTTATTAACATATTTAAACGGGCTTTCTAGGTACCTAAAGCACCCGTCATGAGAAGCTATAAATTATGTAAACAAACATCTTTTACCAAGTAATTATTTTTGCTTCGAGACAACAATAAACTGACCATATTCAATCGAAATAAAAAAAGACGGGTTATATGAAAGTAACAACCTATTTAATTTAGTCAGATCATATCTAATAACGGACGTTTGAGTGTCTTGGTACGGGGACGCGCCGGTCGCCGGGAATGCAAAACATCGGTTCATCTTTTGGAAATAAACGCGTCATTCGAGTTTTGAATTTTTCATTGCTTTGTTAAAATCGCGGATTTGGTTGTTAGTGTTAATTTTTTTATCTTTTCGTTATCACTTTGTTATTGTTGTTAGTTTTGTTAATTGTTGCCTTATTTTTTTTTTATCCATTATTTGTTATTGTGTATTAACGTATAATAAAAAACGTAAAAAAGAGAGGGTAGGCGTAATTGTCACTGCAACATCGCGTCCGTGAGATTTAATTTCTAATGTTAAATTAAACACGAGAATTCATAAGTGCAAAGTGATTATTCTACATATTTAGTGACAATATTTAATATAATGTGGAATCAACATTATTTAACGAAAAAGTAACTTTTTTCTCGAAAATAGTAATTTTGTGATTCATCTACCTACAATACAATGTTAAGGTAAAAAAGTGTCATATTATAATCATATTATAATGTATACGCAGTAATATGTGTCTTATATTATATATGCAGTAGAAAAAAGCAAGTGAATTGCCTAACATACACAAAAATATCAGCATAATAATAATTAATTAATTTACTACACCTGCTAAACAACGCCATTGTGAGAAAAAAGGAAAGTAAACAGAACATTTTAATAAAATAAAATATTCACGATTATGGAAGCGATTGATGGAATGTTACAAAAAATTCAAGAAGATCTGCAAGTGCAAAAAAATGAAATAAAAAGCATGAAAGAGAGTATTATAAGCAACATAAGTGATAACATTAACAAAAAGTTTTCTAATTTGGAAAATACTAATAAAATGCTAGAGGAAAAGATAGAAACTCAAGCCGCAATAATTAGTAATTTAGAATAAAATGCTAGAAAGAAAAATCTAATATTTTTCGGTTTAGAAGAAAATGAAAAAAATTACAAGGATCTGGAAAAAACTATTTTAGAAGTAATTACTAACAAAATTAAAGTAGAATGCTGCAGCTATGATATAGACTTTCTTTTTAGAATAGGAAAGAAAGGAGATAAGGTAAGTACAGTAAGAGTTTTTTTCACCAGCTTGTTTAAGAAGACGGAAATATTGAAAAAGAAAAAAAAATCTCGGAAATTACAAAGTCTATTTTAAAGAAGATTATCCACCTAACGTTCTTGAGAAACGAATACAGTTAAAAGAAAAACTTGATGCATATAGAAAACAGGGAAAAACAGCTTTCTTGAAATATGACAAAATCATTATCCTACCCGCCAAAAATTATATAGAAAATAATAAAATTTGTTTTGCGAGTAAAAGAAATTTATCTACTTCGCCAGAAAATATATCAAGTGAAACATTATCAATAACGCAAAACAGTGACTTTAAGAAGTGTAAGAAAAAGAAGAGTGACATTAAAAAATTCTTCTCTGAAAAAGAAAAAAGCGTTAGTTAAGTAGAAGTATATTTACCACTCAAGCCATTTCAAAAAAGTTTTTTTAAACTTTAAAATAGTATAATAAAAACCTGCTATAGGTGTTGGTTTAGTAAACTATTTCTTTCAATTACTTAGATATAAGTGATAACTGATTTATAAAACATGCAAACTGTTTTTCAAAAAAAAAACTAAAAATCTATTGCTATAACAATGTATTTTTTTGAAGTAGGTTAAATAACTAAAAAAAATCTCCCAATACGGCTGGTCCCCGTGGGAGAAAAAGACCGTAACCCTCCAGGTAAACGAAACATTTCAAATCAAAGTAAAAATTGTTTTCTTCAATTTTATTTTCAACTTTTCATTTAGCTACATATTTTAGTAACTTTATTAAGCAAATAATGTTTTTTTATTATCTGGAGGAGGCCTTTACCTTCCGTAAGTGAGGGGTTCTTGCTAATTTTATTTTTATACATATTTTCATAAATGAATTTCATTTGACTTGCTTTAGACTTGCCTGTATATGAGTGTTAACTTGAAGTCATGGTATTATACAACTGTGTATTAAAAGTACAAGTACCGTACATATGAAACTTATAGAACTAGTATTATAAAAACTAGGTCAGTACAAATGTAATTTCACAAAATAAAAAGAAACAAAAATAAACTTTGTTAACGATAAGCGAAAATATGTATTATGTAACAAGTATATATGTAATGTAACTTTAAAGCTGATATTTAAAAATGTGTAATTTTAGGATAACATAGCAAAGAAATAAAAGGCTTATTTATTTATTTAACGTATAATGAAGCCAGTACCCAGAACATCTAAGGAAATCAATTTGCCACGAAAAAAATGTCAAAACATACGTAATTTATTATACATATTTAAATTATTAATTAATTAAATATTAAAAAAATACTTTTATCTTTGAACCAAATGTTGTTAACTCCCGAACGTTTGTTTACATAATTTACAGCTTCTCATGAAGGGTACTTTACTTACTTATTAAATCCATAGTTTATGGTATATACCTATACCGACGATGGCAAAAAAATAATGGTTGCAGGGCAAAATTTCGTCTTCATTCTTTTTTTTAAAGCACAGGAAAAGTTCTGAAATTACAATTACCTATATAAATATTTAATTAACAACTTAGTTCTGTCATGCAAGGTCCTATTTTTTTTATTCACAGTAAGTAAGTTTACATTTTGACTTTTATTCCGTCTCCTAGACTTAAACTAAGAGTATGGACCTTCGTGCCATAGCATATACAATAGCACCTACCTATCATTGTGCCAAAATTGTATTACAATCATGTAACAGCAAAATCCAAGGATGCTTGAGCCGGAGCCATGTGAGGTGTTGACAGGTCCGAACATCGAGATCGAAGAAGAGATACCTAGTTGCAATAGGTTGAGCTAACGAATGTAAGGACCGTCTCCTCTCGGTGGCCCAGCGATTAGCCTAGTACACATCTACCGCCATCAACCAACCGCGCGGCATGGGTTGGATAGACCTATTATTCAATGTACTTTGCGGGTTGGATTATCATTTTTCAAATCCCTACAGGGGCTAAAGTTCATGTAATGAACACGTAGGACTGGGTGTATTCTTTAAATTTATTCCAGAAACTATTTTAGATACAAATTTCTAAGTAATAAGTATCACAGGAAATATACCTACATTTTGCATAACTTGGGGTTAGCTTCAATTTGCGTAATTTTCTGGGAAAATAAGATATTATTGATAAACTATTGACTTTAGTGACATCTATTAAAAATATTTGACATTCATATTGCTATGACAGCGGCATGTTTGATGTCAATTTTATTTTAGTCAGCATGACATGAAATATTACTTAATAAATTTATTTACGTTTCTAATTTGAACTTTAAAGTGCACACGTGTCCATTGTATTTTTTTATATAAATTAAACCATACTTACCATATTGTATAAATACATCCATGGTCTCCAAAAAAGAAAATCATCACTCGCATAAAAATATACTGTTTTAGTAGTAATATGGCCACACATATGCACACTAATCTCCCTTTCAGCTTCGGCGGAACAAGGGCATAATTGCCGTCTTTACAATTTTACAGGATAACCATTTTCAAATAATTCTTTGCTTTTTAAGTTGTCTAACGCTGTTAATATTATTCTCAAGTTGTTTTCTTTTGTATGACCTAAAGTATACATACTATACAGTCTTCTTTTTATGCACGTGGTTTCCCATCCGACGATTACCGGCGTTCGTTACGTGCTCTACAGAGAGAAGTAAGGCGGCGCGTAGCCGATTACATGAACGGGCGCTGGGACAACCTTCTCAGCGAGATCTCGCCGTCTCACGTGGCCTACTGGCCGCTGGCGAGAGCTCTAAAAAACGACCCGAAAATAGACATACCCCTCCTCGTCAGACCCAATCTACCTCCCCTGTTTGACGATACCGACAAAGCCGAATGCCTAGCAGACAACGTACAATCGCATTGTACCGTTTCCACTCAGCCGGGTGATCCAATCCACATAAATAATGTTAATGAACACGTAGCGCGTAGAGCTTTCGAACCTCCCCAGGGCGAACAGTTACCCGACACCGACCACGACGAAGAGAAAAATATCATAAAAAATCTTCACAGTAAAAAGGCCCCGGGGCCTGACGGTATGTCAAATAGGATAATTAAGCACTCATATACCTACTAGTAAACATCTTCAATGTATTACTAGCAGGCAGTGCCTTCCCTGACGAGTGGAAAGAAGCCACCGTCATCGGAATCCATAAATCGGGTAAACCCCGGAACCTCGCGAGTAGTTACCGCTCGATCAGTCTTATAAATTCACTCGGCAAAATATACGAGCGTCTTATCTACGCCCGCCTTAAGACGGTCGTAGCCGAGAAACATTTGTTAATGGATGATGATTTAGTTTCCGGGCAGCCCATTCATGTACAAATCAGTTGCACCGCCTCACGGAGCACATACTAGACAGCCTGAATAGACGACTACCCTTATAGTGAGCGATATTCTTCGATGTGGCCAAGGCGTTCGATAAAATCTGGCACAACGGCCTAAACTACAAGCTCTACGAAATGGGCGTGCCAGACAGACTAGTTCTTATCGTACGAGACTACTTGTTGAATCGCAAATTTAGATTCCGTGTAGAAGGGACTCTCTCTAGCAGTAGGCGCCTAGAGGCGGGAGTGCCGCAGGGCTCGGTACTCTCACCTATACTATATGCCCTCTACACGAACGACGTTCCTAGACCGCCGCGCTGTCCACTTATCCCTATTCGCGGACGACACGGCTCTATTTTCAACCCACCGTCGGGGGTACCAGATAGGCTGTAACCTCAGAAAAGCGGCCACTCTCCTGGGCAAATGGTTCAGAAAGTGGCGCATAGAAGTGAACCCCGATAAAAGTGCAGCGGTGTACTTCAATCGAGGGTTCAGACCGAGCGAACGGATGGCGTCCAGGCGTAGCTCGGGCTCCATCAAACTGTTGGATAGAGCGATCACCTGGGAACATACAACGAAATACCTAGGGATCACTCTAGACAAAAATATGTCGTTCGAACCGCATATTACGCGAATCACGAATAAGGCTAAGTTCGTACTTAGCCGTCTCTACTATTTAATTAATAAACATAGTAAAATGTCACTTCGTAACAAAGTGACACTTTACAAAACATGTGTCAGACCCATGTTAGCATACGGTAGTGTAGCCTTCGCGCATACAAGCGCTTTAAAAAAAGCTACAAGTTGTCCAGAATAGGTTCATGCGAACTGCCACGGGCGCTCCGTGGTACGTTCGCAACGAGGACCTACATCGCGACCTCGATTTACCCACGATAGCGCAGCATTTCAAAGAACTATCGATCCGTTACTTTGAAAAAACTGCTGTCCACCCGAACCCGTTGTTAGCTTCCGCGTGTGACTACACACCGGTCGCGCACGCACCCCCTAATCATAGAAGACCCCGCCACGTGTTACGGATCCTCCGGACCCAATAACCGCTACTTCCTCCACCTCCAAACCGGAACACGATAAACTCACATCACAACAACATCACACGACACCGTCGCCTTCGGTCTCGGTGACGAAGACCTCTCTTGCGCCCGGCGCCTAACGCCCGGCAACGAGCCGCCAATATTCCTCCTTCCAATCCACCCAGTAACCAGAACGCAGCACCAAGTCGAGGTACGGTCTCCCGGGAGACAGCCCTTGGTGCTGGCGTTGTAGGTAACAGCCCCATGCATTTAAATATTGATGTCTTGGGCTGAGCACTCTGCTCGGCCCACAAAGCTCGGTGAAGTTGCATAAAATCGCGAGATTAGCAACAGTTTAGTCATTAAAAAAAACACGTGGTTTACTAGAACATATTAAATACGTTTATGTTTTTTTTAATAATATTTTTTATAAGAGAGTGGTCCACTTGTGCCTTAGTTCCTCCAACATGTTAATTATTTTTTTAATTATGACCATATTTCAGCTTTAATTTAGGATAATTTTCCAAGAAAAATAACGTATTTTTTGCATAATGGCTATTTTAGTGTAATGAAAACAATGCTCCCGAAATTTGTTTCTCAAATTTGACGTTAAACATAAAAAAATGAAGTAAACTATTTACTTTAGACTGTTCCGTTCTGTTTTGTTAGGAATCCGGCAATAACCCACATAATATATCAATCCATTTTCTCGTATTCTTTTATTTATATACATATACACATTAATGTATAAATGCTCATACACAAAAATTGCATGGTGAAAAATAATTTTACCTTTACATTCACAGTTTTTTTTGTATTAGTAGGTATTTACCCGTACACGTAAATTATAGAATCATCGTACTTTGTCATATTGTTATGAACACTATGTCTATACCAACCTATAATTCAAGTCCATGTTCCTTACTTACTTTAGGCACCAGTCTCTCACAAAACTGGGTTTTTTATCTTTTTTACTTGTGTACACACTAAATGAGCTTGAGTTAGAAGGCTATCACTTTACTCCAGACCCTAACATGATTTTCAATGATGAATTATGATTAAATTGAATAATTTAAGCCCGACTTACTTAAATCTGGTAACTCGATTCAAACTTAAACTTGAATGATTGCAGATACCAACATTAATATCAAAAATTAAAAAATGTGTTGGCATAAATGGTAATATTTTTTATCTTTACTTGAACATCTGCACTGTACAGTATTATTTTAAGTCAAGAAATGGTAACACTAAACGTAATGGTGGTGATTGTAGTGTTGTAGTGACTATTGACTGTCTTCTATTTTTATTTGTTATTTGTAGATAATTAGTCTTAATCACATTATTTTGTATTGGGGGCCATATCATGCTTTCTTATGTCGGGATTAGGTAAAACGTCGGTTTTGGTTGAGGAGGGTGGCAATAAAAGCAAAAAACGTTCTCATCCTAATAGTGGCAGTGATCAGTGTAGTAAAAAAGCAAAATCAGACGACATGAGTGCAAACGAAAAGAAATCAAATTTTTCTATGCTGAATCCGAATTCCAATGGTACTATTAAAATGACGTCGTCATCCACGAACAAACCAGGGGCAACGACTAAAAAACTAGTTATAAAAAATTTTAAAAGTATGTTTACGATTGATCGAATTAACTGCATAATATAACCTTAAATGACATTTACGATAATCGATTTTGTTGTTGTAGGTAAACCCAATCTTCCGGAAAACTATCAGGAAACAACATTGAGCAAGTTGCGGGAAGCAGTAATAGCTATCCAAACTTCAAAAGCCATAGCTTATTCTCTAGAAGAATTGTACCAAGCAGTGGAAAATATGTGTAGTCATAAGGTGAAGTCAAACCCAAAGAAAATCTTTTTTATTCAGAAAATTATGCACTAACGCCTTTGTATGTCACACTAAGACACCAACATCTTTTATGTTGATAGGCCAGGTTGTCTCTTACCCTCAGGAAAGACGTTTGTCATTGATGAAAAAGCATGCTATCTACTACAAATGTTGATACTGTATTAGTTCCTGAAGTGGTAATCACTGTATATTTGCTGACTGCCTCGTTGGTCGAGTTGCTAGCGTACTCACCTAACTACATCGACCAACCGCGAGGCTCGGGTTTGATTCCCGACGGGGGCAGGCATTTGTATGATGAACATTTGGATGTCTGCATTCCGGGTCTGGGTGTTTATTAAATTTATTCTAGAATCTATTTAAGTATTTATATGTAATAGTATTGTTGACTAACAACCACAACACAAGCACATAATTTGCTTACTTTGGGGTTAGATTCAATTTGTGTGATTTGTCCAGGGCTATTTATTTTTCTGTATTTAGAAATTGTATTAATTTTTTTTGTCACAATCAGCTTATATGGGTGTTAATCATATCCTTACATTGCCTTCCAAAGTGTTGAGCCCTTTTGTTTATATTACATATTGTTCACAAAAGCAAACCTCTAGAAATTTCAAAAAGTGTATGTACACAAATATTTTTGCTCACAACTTGGTAAGGCAGGTAATTTATGTAATTTCATTTATAGGTCCTGTCAATGTTGATTTTCTTATGTAAAGCCTGTTTTTTAATCTCAGAGACTAAATTGACATTAGCAATGTTGTCAGTTTTTTGGTATTCATAAATAGTGTCATGCTATTATCGAAAAATGTTAACAACATTTATTACCGATTTTTACAAGTTACATTGGAAAAACGGAACATATGTATTGAGAACGATTAAATACCCAATTAATATGCTTCATAATTGTAGGTTTATAAATGACATTATTTATATTTTCATAAAGCAAAATTCAGAAAAAAAATACTATTCTTATTTTTTTAATATTAATTTAATTTCTTATTCAGACAATGACTTGGTACCTTCTTCCATATTCAAAACTAGAATGCCCCACCCCAGATTCGCATGGTAATGAAATATACATATAAACCTTCCTCTTCAGTCATTTTATCTATTAAAAAAACCGCATCAAAATCCGTTGTGTAGTTTTAAAGATTTAAGTATACAAAGGACATAGTGACAGAGGAAACTGCTTTGTTTTATACTATGTAGTGATTATGTAATTCTTTTCAACATAACATAATTGTTAACCTATTGTTAATGTCATCGACTGTATGTATGATCCAGTTGACAAATTTACCTTTCGTTTTTAACGCATGGGTTATACAGTCCTTCCTCTTATTGTGGAGTTTCTTAAAAAAGCCCTCCAAAAAAGCTTCGTAATCATTTAATTTAAAAGACTTATTTTGTGTGTAACAAAAAAAAAACTACCAATTTTTGTGGCAAAAGATCATGAACAAGTATGCGGCTTTGCTGATGGTTAGAGATGATGGCAGCGTATGGTCACTACATAGGTATATTGTATGTGAGCTTTGTGTGGTGTGGATTTTAGGCCAATTTTACCAGTCTACCTGCTGCCCTTGCCTCCGGACTAGAACATGACATTGTCACTATAGCGGCAGAAATAGGTAAGGCGGTAGATGTCAGTTAAAGTGGCTAGTAAATTTAGGGTTGTATTATCAAACAAAATTAGATTTCCATTCTTCAAAAATCGACATTTATTTACGTTTTGAAAAAATTGGTATCATAGACCAACACTACAAAAACAACACCGGTATCATTATTTGTAAATATGACATTTAAGTCTGTCAATTTAGTCTCTGAGATTAAAAAACAGGCTATAGTAGGATAACAGTTAATCTATTATACTACTACATAAGTGTTGTGACAGGCTTTATATCTTAAATGTAGTAAGCATTATGTAAATGTTCCTCGATAATTTAGGTATTAAAAGAACTTCACAAACTCCAACTCAAAAAGTTTTAGTTTATGTTACTAATGGCAAAGAGGCAGGCAGGCATTCTACATGTTTGTAGAATATAAATTCTAAACAAATTTCGAACAATGTTGGAATCTATTGTAATTGGACAAATACACCAGCAAATTCTGTTAAAGATAAAGAGTTTGCTTGAAATCTAATTTAGAATTTGATGACTGTATACATTTAAACACCTTAGTAGCAATAAAATAAAAATATTATAAATATTTCATTGGTATATCATTTGTTACTGATTTGATGGGTGTTCTCTTTCAGATGGCCTCACAACTTTATGTAAATTTGACAAATTTAGTAGAAGCCCATGTTAAGGCAAATATAGAACAGTTCCTCTCGGAGAGTATGGATCGGCAAATGTTTCTTAAACGGATGGATGACTGTTGGAGAGCCCACTGCCGGCAGATGATTATGATTCGTAGTATATTTCTTTATCTTGACCGTACATATGTACTTCAAAATCCTACTATTCATTCAATTTGGTAAGTATTTTTATTTTTTATTGGCATTTTTCCCCAGCTTCTCCTAAATTGTCTAATAAAATTACTGTTACTTAATCTGATATGCATTGCCAATATCTTGACACTTTTAAGAATTCTGATGCCAAATGGCATAAAACTAAATCCACAGTAATCTAATAATGAACATGGAGTAAAAAATTCCAAGGCTCAACCTTTTACCATAGTCTTTATTACAATGTCATACAGATTATAAAATATCATCTTAATTTTACTCCTATTTATTCCATGTTTATTAATTAAATAAATAATTTTCATTTCATTTCGTTCTATGTTATATTAATATTAAATTTGTTGAAATTTGTTGTAATTTTTATACAAAAAATATTAAAGATTTTTTATTTGTATCAGTTCAACATATTTAGTGGAGTACCTATTAAATACATTGAATTAATACAAAAAAAAAGGATTAACGATACCTTTACATGCAAAGAATCAGAATCAGAATAATCTTTATTCACATGAACCATACAAGTGGTATTTGTGCGCGTTGACATTTTTTAAACTACCACCGGATCGGAATCGTGGCCTCACACTGAGAAGATCTGGCGAAAGAAACTCAGCGGGCTTGTCTTTTTTTCAATAAAAATATTTACAATATAATCTAGATTAAAATTACTAATTACAATCTGATTTTAACTTAAATAAAAGGTACAAAAAAATTACATTACAAATTGCAGTGGGAGATTGAAACCTCTATTCCCAAGCATGTTCATCTTCCAAATACTCTGCGACTGTATAATAGCCTTTTTGACATAATTTTGCTTTGATACATTTTTTAAACTTATTTAAAGGTAGATCTCTAATACCAATGGGCAGCTTATTGTAGAAACGTATACATTGACCCAAAAAGGATTTATTAATTTTACGGAGACGAGTATTGTACGCGGTTAGATTATGTCGTATTAATATTGTGAACATCACATTGTTTTGTAAACATACATAGATTTTTTTTAACATACATTAAGTTTTCATAAATGTATTGGGAACTGAAGGTTAAAATATTTATTTCTTTGAATTATTCTCGGAGGGAATCCCTTACTTTAAGATTATAAATAGCTCTAATAGCTCTTTTCTGTAATACAAATATAGTATTTATATCTGCAGAATTTCCCCAAAGAAGTATCCCATAACACATTAAACTATGAAAATAGCTATAATACACTATTTCAACATCGGTTAATGTTCTTATTTTTTTAACTGCAAATGCTGCTGAACTAAGCCTATTTGCCAGTTTCTCAATATGAGGGCCCCATTGTAATTTATTATCAATT